>PVLA01002878.1:0-19844 GCA_004027455.1 Hydrochoerus hydrochaeris | reverse complement strand
GGACACAGAGTGGCCAGGTTCCTAGAGACAGGAAGCAGGCATGGGGCTGGGGACGGGGAGGGGGTTGCTGTTTCATGGGACAGAGTTTCAGTTTGGGAAGATGAAAAAGTCCTGCAGATGGACAGCGGTCAGGGCCACCCAGCAGTGTCCATGTGCATGACGGCCCTGGCTACACGCCTAAAAGGGTTAAGTTTGAGTTCTGCACATTTCGCCACAGGTGACAATCAGCAAGCAGCCGCAGCCCCAGCCAAGAAGGCAGCGTGCTGGGTGTGTATCTACCCAGGGAATCCCATCACACTAACGAGGTCCTACGAACCTTGTTGCCTCAACTGTAGCAAAGATTCTGTGTTACAGTTCTGCACTCTTCTGAATCCATTTGATTTCCACGAGTCCCCCTAGAGCCAACTTCTGGACCCTCAAAACCACCACCCACAGCTTCTCAGCCCAGGAAGAACCACAGAGGGTGGTGGGACACCCTTCGCTAGTACTGGCCAGAGCCCAGCCTGAGGACCCTGTCTTTCCATCACAGCAGCCTCCGGAGGGAGGCATCGGTATTGCGACAACAGGCCGGGAGGGTGAAGATGGGAACAGGTAAGAACTTGCCCTGGGCCCATGTGTTTGGATGGGTTGAGACAAAAATCTAAGATCCTCAGCTCCCACTGGGTCCCCAGAGCTTCCTTGAACTTTCTTTAATATCAAGAGCATTGGAATTCAAATTCCTGCTCTCAGTTCTGACTCCTAGATTTAGTCTCCCAACCATTTTGGCATAATACCTACAGCTTCTGCTGTGATTCAAGTGTTTACATCACCCCTAATTCACATGTTGAGACCCTAAACCCCTCCCAAGGTGAGGGAGTGGGAGGGGAGCTGCGGGGAGGACTCTTCCCTCTTGAATGGGATCCGGGCCCCCCCCCACCGCCCCGAGCTGTCCTCTCCGTCCACCACATAAGTGCCCAAAGAAGGCTGCATGGAAGAAGCGGAGCCCTGGCCGGGCCCTGAATCTGCCGACACCTCCATCTTGGACTCCCTGCCTTCAGAATTGTGAGCAATAAATTCAGTTTATGAATTGCTCAGCCTAGGCTACCTCGTCACAGCTACTGGAACAGAAGGAGGTAGTTTCCTGTCCTATCCTGTAACCATCACCGGACACCTGCCACATGCCGGGAACTGCACATTACTTGCGTTTGTGCCATGGGGACATGAACCTCCCTTGGTGTCACCCTGCAGTTTGTGGCTGGATTCCAGTGGTGGTGCTCTCCCCTCGTTGCTCTTCCGCTTCCTTTGTGCGGTCCAGGGTGGCGTGGGGAAGGCATCTAAGGCTTTTCTTAGGGTTAGAGAGGATGTGTCCACATGCCGCTTCTCCAGTGTCCCTCTCTGCTGACCCCTTCCCTCTGGGCCTCCTACGGGCCGGGTTTCCAGGCCAACAACATCAACACCAAGAACACAGTAACTCGACACCCTGCATAGGTTAAGTGCGCCTAGGTGTCTGCTGGCTGAAGGAGCCCCGTCTCCCCAGTGCTGGGCTACCTCTGGCTCTAAGCCCGTCAGGGGTGAAAAACGGGCCCAGTCACTACCCGCATCCTCCTGGGAAGCTGCCTTCCTCCCGCACAATGGGAAGGAAACCGTCACCTGCTCTTTAATCACTCCAGTCTACCTGGCTGAGATCAGGGTGAGGGCAGAGAGAACAGGGCTCATTAAAGTCTTGGTGGAATCTTTAATAGCTGTTGAAGGCACAAGCTAAATGATCTCTGACCCGGTTTTTGTGGTAGGACACGGGGTCTTCTCACAGTTGGAAACAGAATCCTTCCATGGTGGTCAGACAGCTCCCTGCCTCCCACATCCCAACCTGCCCAACGCACTCCCCAGAACAGGCTCCTCTGGGCACCCCCACCCCACATTTACCACAGGGTCCTCCTCAGAGCTCTCACCTAGGAGCCTCTGCAGATTCTGAGTCTCCATCCAGAAGCTGGAGACAGACAAGATCCCTCACCTGGGAATCTGTGTTAGGGAGCAGAGGTTCTTCCCGTCTCAGTGCGTGGCTGGGGTGTTACCGTGGACTGCTCAAGCCCACGACCTTTTAAATGAGTGCACAGCAAATGGCTTACATAAAAGAGGCTAGTGACACGATTTTTAGGGCTCCAGGAAAGTTAAGAACCCTGTAGCAGGGGCCAGGGTATGGCTCAGTGGCATAAATGCCTGCCTGGCAAGCTAAGGTTGTGAGTTCTATTCCTGGTACCAAAAAAAAGAAAAGAAAAGAAAATCCTCTAACAGAATTGGAGAGTCCCTGGGGGTTGAGAACAAGAGCTTCTCCAGGCAGCTGTATTTATTTGGTTTTCAAACAAAGGAAAGGGACACTGAGGCCAGCATGGGAACCCAGCAGGGCCTTGAGAGTCAGTTCAAAGACTTCTCCAAGTGTAAATTTTGCAATTAAGGTAACTGTCTTATCTCTCAGGCTGGCAGCTCTGTTGCTCTGGCATAGAGGGTGTCAGCAGGGCTGTCCAGGGCTGCCTCGGCTGTGGTGTCATCTTGACTTCAGAGCGCTGTGACTAGAAGCTTTTCCCACGCAGCCAGAGGTCCTGTTCTGCCCAGTCTCCACCAGGCTGAGTGCCAGGTGGGCTTCCCAGTGAAGTCGGCAGTGTGGTCGAGGTGGCTTGAAGACCTTTCACAGGGTACAGAGTCAGGGACAGGCTTGAGGGGCTCATTTCCAGTCCTAAAATTCACACAGGTGGACTTTCCTGTTGAGGGAGAGGTGCTGGGCTGAGGGCGGTCTGTGTTTTGAGTCTTCTCTTCTGGTGGCCTCTTCCCATCACCCCTCCGTATACACAGAAGAAAGGGGGACAGACATGTTTTTTTTGTGTGTTTTTTTGCAGTACCGGGGATTGAACTCATGACCTTGCACTTGCCAGGCAGGCGCTTATGCCACTGAGCTAAATCCCCAGCCCAACAGACATCTCTTATGGATGCAGGAAGAACTTGGGTCTGACCAGCACAGATCCCGAAAGTATCATCAGGCGTTGGGGTTAAAATATATACATATCTACACACCAGAAGGGGAAGAGACAGTGGAGGAAATCACTATAAACAGGAGAAATCAGCAGCAGAGACTAAAGTTAGAGTTGAATTATGTGCAGAAACATTGGTCTTAGGCTTTGCATTCACTTATGGCAGCATTCACTTAAGGTGACAGCAGCTTATTAAGAAGAAAGATCAGGGGTTTGGACCTTGGGATCAATCTCAGGAAAGACAAAAAAAAAAAAGAGGGAGAGGCTGGGAATTTAGCTCAGTGGCTTAAGCACCTGCCTGGCAAGCGTAAGGTCATGAGTTCAATCCCAGTACAAAAAAAAAGGAAAGATAATGTGAGCACATCACACATAAGAGGAAACATGGAAAAGGCATTTCCATAGCCAAAAGCATACTAGAGGTGAAACAGGACCCCAGAGAACTACATGTAGCTTGCTGTGGCACACACACACACACACACACACACACACACATACACGCAGTGTTAGAGTTGAGATCTTGAAAGTTTCTCCAAAGGTATGTGTGTGTCAAAGTCTTGGTGATCAGGCTAGGATCTTTTAGTGGGTGATAGCCTTTTTAGAGGGGGGCCACTAAAAGTAAATTAGGTTACAGCAGACATTCTGCTGTTGAAAGGGGGACCCCAGCCCCTTGTCTTTCACTTCCTGGTCACCATGCATAAGCAGTTTCCTCTGTCAAAAGCACTGTCACGTGACACACCACCTCTCCACAGGACCAAAAGCAATGAAGCTCACCAACCATAGACTGAACCCTCTGGAACTGTAAGCCAAAATAAACCTTTCCTTCTGCAAGTTGTTTGTCTCTGGCATTTTGTTACAGCAAAGGAAAGCTGATTGACACATTATATATAGACATGCATCACATACACACATATGTGTACACATATATACCTTCATACACAGGTATACACTTACAAGCACACTTGCACATACTCAAGCACTTGAGTTCCTGGCAAAGCAGAGAAATGCACCTTAACCTATACTCAGCCTTTTTTGGGTGATTTCTGGAGTTCTTCTGACGATTGTAGTTACCATCCTTTAAAATAAACTTTGGAGAAACACATAGATTTTTTTAAACAAAGGAAAAGAAGCAAATCAAGAGAGAGAAAATCAAAGAATCAGTATTCCAGGCAGACAAAGAAGGTTACGAGGTAATGACAAGACCCTAGATATCAAATATTTACAAAGTCTGTGATTATCATTTTTGAATATTTGAAGACCTAAAAGCTGTCATATAGCTGAAAGCTCAGGCTGGAGAAACTGAGGCTGGGGGCATTGCATATATGCTCCTAGGTCACAGATCCTGACATGCAGGCGCCAGTGCTGTCTCCATGTTTCTGGGTTAGTGTTGCCTCCCCGACCCTGCTTTCTGGGCTACTCCAGAAAACAGAACCAGGACCGGGAGACTCCAGGAGGTGTCTCGGGTTCACTTCCTGAAACAGGCAGCTGTGCTGCTGAGGTCTCCAAACCCAAGCAGGCAGCTCGTAATTCCTTGTGAGACGTGATGATCTTTACAGTTGCCGTGACCTATGCAGCCCTTGAGGTTCTTGGGGTGAAGGACCACAGGAGGATGAGAAGATAAAGAAAGCTGGGGTCAGGTGGAGCCCTTATCCTGATGGGAGGGAAGGTAAGGCTCAACCAATGCAGCATGTTTATCTTTATACTGGGAAGGATGATGTCAGTTTCAACCCCGCTGCCTAGCAACCCATTGCCTGGATTGTCTAGGGGCTTGGTGTTTTCTGGCTGTAGCAACTTCTTCATCTGACTTGCCCCTGGCGCTCTTTGTTTTGGCGGTGGTCATGCCCTGGCCATGCCGCAGCTCTGCACATGTGGTCAGTGTCCAGCTTCACGGGCTCCCAGCACGCAGTGACTGCAGTGAAAAGCACAGCTGCTCTGACTCCCCGCTCGAAACAAGTTTGAGGCTTTACATTTCATGGGTAGAACATGCCACACCCAAAATGGTGGCAGTGTGCTTACCAGTGGGACTTGAAGTAGCTGAAAATAAAAACCTTCCTCCCACAAGGACGCTTAAAGATCAGAGAGAAATGATTAAAAACAAAGGAGGGATGGAGTGGTGGTGGGGACAGAGGGTGTGTAAGATCTGGACTGTCACAGTTGCAGAACTTGAACTCTCAGTGACATTGGTATATCTGGTTAGAGGGACGCAAGGGGATGGGAAGAGCGGGGATGGTCCTCGCAGGCTCTGGCAGGCATGCTCACCAAGCAGCGCCTCTCCAAGGAACTGGCCCCACCTGTCCTTGGCTGAAGTCGCCAGAACGCACTCACCTCCCTCAGCAGGAGCATCCACATCGGCACAGCGTCATTTCCAGACCAACCCCATGCAAAAATCTGAAGCATAGAAAATAAAGGCGAGGGCTGGGGATTTAGCTCAGCGGCATAAGCGCCTGCCTCGCAAGCGCGTGGTTGTGAGTTCGATCCCTGGTACCAATAAAAAAGAAGGAGGAGGAGGAGACAGAGACGGAGATGAAGAAAATAAAAGCAAGTTCTGCTGTGAGTGAAACCAGCCAGCCGAGCCAGGTATTAGAGTGACTCAGATGCAGGACGAGGTAGCCTTACCCTCAGAGGAATCAGGTGGCAATTCAGCCAGGGCAGACCCACTGTTACACGCTAGGGACCAAGAGGCAAAGAGAATACAGGGATCGAACTCACTACCTCACACTTGCCAGGCAGGTGTGTATACCACTGAGCTAAATCCCCGGCCTGAAGAGATTTTTTAAAAAATGAAATCTAGGGGCCGGGGATTTAGCTCAGCAGCATAAGCACCTGCCTTGCCAGTGTGTGGTTGTGAGTTCAATCCCTGGTACCGATAAATTTAGAAAAAAAAAAATGAAATCTAGGCTTCAGGTGTATACAGTTAACACCAGCTTAATGAGTGGTCAGTCAGTTCAGATACAAAAGGCTCATCCTGGAGCTCCACTTTCATTTAAAATCCTTTCCCTGTGTCACCGGGAGATTGAAGAATTAGCAATAGAATCTCCAATAAAGATTAGGGGAAGAAAAGAAAAGAAAAAAAAGTTCAGTAAGGCTCAGCCAACCGGTTTTGGATACATTGTATACACCACTTGGGTGGCCAAAGGGTGTGAAAATGCCGGGGGTCTTCAGAAAGCCGGGTTCCCAGCGCAAGCGCACACACCAGCCTAGTGCAACTTTGACGTCACCACCATTCCCACCATGACAGCCCAGGTTCCCATGGTGCCAGCCTTGGAGGAGTTCAAGGACACTGCAACGGTTTTATCCCACCTCTTCTTGCAGTTCCTCTGAGGAGCAGGTGCCAAAGAAAACCAGCTAGTCACTCTTCTATCCACCAGAAAAGAATGCAAGATGGGTACATGGCAGTCAGCTCAGGCAACAGCGCAGAGCTGAAGCCTATGAAAGGCTGAGAAGGCCTTTTCAAGGCTGCAAATTTGGATGAGTCACTCCCTTGCACAAATCTGCAGTGACTGAAAATCAGATTGTCAGGGTAGGAACGGCAGCCTGCTTGACAGCATACCTGCCTAATGTCCCTGGGGCAAACCAGTGGGCCTTGGTCTTCCTGGGCAGTTTGCACAGGAACACAGGGGAGGGCCGGAGGGTAGAACCCACAGGGCAGAGAAACTCCACCTCTTCCTGGCTCAAACTACCCAGAAAAGGAGTAACCTTGCTGTTGTTGTTATGCAAAGCAGGCGCTGTTTAGTTTGGATTTGCCAATACAATTTGACCTTTGGCTTAGACATCATCTCAGTGATGATCCCTCAGTGATCAGTTCTAAGTCCAGGAGTTTTTCCCTTTCCCTTTTTCTTTTTCTTTTTCTTTTTCTTTTTCTTTCTCCTTCTTCTTTTTAATCTAGAATTAGTCACTCAGTTTTCCTATACCTGGCAGTCTAGGGACTGAGAGGCTGACACAGCGAGACAGTAGAAGGGGTGGTAGATCAGGGCTGGGCTGGGCAGTGTCACTATTGAAAGTGTAGTGTGACTCAGATATCTTGGCGTGCACCTGGCCTAATAAGCCAGCACATACTTTCATCACAGTAGCACCCAAGTGATCTGTGACTCTTAACTACCCAGCCTCACCACACACTCTGGCCCCGAAAAGAATACATCTAAGGAAGGGGGAAATAAGGGGGAAAATCATAAACAGGCAGGAAACTGCAGCCCTGAGCTTTTGCTTTTCTCACTATACAACTGCATCTGCATGGTTAGCGCCAGGAGAGTAGAGAGTTTGGTCCGATTTGTCCACTGCTAACTCTCTGATGTCCATGGCAGCACGTGACATGCCATCAGTATTTGTCAGATGAATGCCATGCTGCTTGATGCCGCTAGCAAGGATGGAAGCCAGACGTGCCCAGTGGGCAGGCCACATATACAAGGGCTCCCAGGACTCCACCTGGTTTGTCCTGGTTCACCAGGAGGAGGTCAGCCACGGCTGCCCTCCTTCTCCTTAGAAGGTCTACCCACCCAGGAAATCACCAGTATAGGCCACATTAGTCTGTTTCGTGTTGTAAAATGGAAATGCATTTGGTGCATAGGTCTGTTGGTCCATTTTATGTTGCTCTAACAAAATACCTGAGGCTGGGTACTTTATACAGAAAAGAGATTTCATAAGCCCACAGTTCTGGAGGGCCAAGAGCGTAGTCTCTGCCTCTGCTTGGCTCTGGTGAGGACCTTCTGACTGCATAACATGGTGCATGGCTCTGGAATAGGAGCGTGAGAAGAGATCAGCCAGCAAGACACGAAGTCAAAGAGAACCGACAGCCAGGTCTGCTCTCACACAGCAACCTGCTCTTGGGCAGCTACCTGGGGCCCGCAAGAATGACATCAGTGTCTTGCTAGGGTGATATTGCTGATGACCTCATCATTTTTCTGAGGTTTCACCTCCTAAGGTTTCCATCACCTTAACCCCACCACACTGAGGGCAAACCCCCTGAATTCAGAAGGCATTAATCGTGTTAACAGGGGTGTCCCAGAAGTCCATCCACTGTCACCCCGGAGATCCAGTGGGGGAGCGTGAGGCATCGTGTGGGAGCCATGAGAGAAGGAGCCGCTCTGCACCTGGCAGAAGACAAGACAAACAGTCCCAGGGTGCCGAGATGACAGAGGGTGGAGCAGCAACCACAGGTCACAAGCGGAGCATGGGCAGCCTCAGTTCCCAAGGGTGAGCTCTCCCAGAGCTGGAGGTCCCGGCCCTCCTTCCCCATCAGCCTGCTTCAGGCATGCAGGACCCACAAGTGTGGAAGAGAAGCCCAGTGGGAAGGAGAGGTGGGAGGAAGCAGAGAGCCCGAAGTCCCCATGGCGAGGTCTCCGTGGGCATTCCCCAATCAAGGTGTTCCTGGTGGGTGCTTCTGGAAGTCCAGGCCCTCTCCATGAGCACCCCACTTTGTGTTCACCGTTGAGGTGGGGGCAGCAGCATTCCAGGACGCACGTCCCAGGCTGATTTAACTGCTGACGTCCAGAATCAGCCTGGACCCCATCCACAGTACTGAAATCGCAAAATTGAGTTTTGTAACCCAAGCATTGTAATTTTTCTAGTCTTCCTCACAATTCATAAAGTTATACTTATAATCCTATAGAAATGTTATTGGAATCCCAGCAAGTTAATTCCAATCTACCACCTCTAATGCAACCCACGGCGAGACACTAAGAAGACATATCCAGAGTAACAGGCAGGTAGGAGCCCTAAACCCAATCCAAGTGAGGGTTCATGGACAAAGGCCCTGGTCCAAGGCCTCTCCCAGAGTTTATTATCCTGTTAAGGAAGGGGTGGCTTGAAGATGAGCAACAGGGAAGATGGTGGGAACTATAACCTGAGCAGCCGGCGAGGTGGGGTGAAAGCATCTTTGTAATGTGCAGGGAGAATGACATGCGGATCAGTCTGCATAATTCAATTAAGGTAGCCTTTGAATAGTTTTAGGAGGCTGTTGCCTCAGTGTCTGATATGTAAACTTTGTGCCCTGGGGACTCATAGCCTCTTACTTTGTGGCTCGTACCCAGCCGACATTCCTGGAGCTGAGTGGCTCTGCCATCCCACTGCGCTCGGATCTTTTACAGAGAGCACTATGTGGGAGACAGGAGATTGTGTGATTGGCCATAGAGATTACACAGCAGTACTTTGGCTTCATTTTCAATGCTTAGAGCCAAAGGAAGAGAGAAGGAAATGCCACAGTCAGCTCTGCACATATCAGTCATATATGGAATTTAAGTAATGCTGCAGCAGTTGTTCCGCATTCAAGGGGAATCACTCAAATTGCCTCCTGCACACAGGTCCTTTGGGGAGCTGTGCCCATATTCCACACAGGTGGTGGGCATGGCCCATGTGTCCCTCCCTGTGCAGTGGGCAGGGCAGGGAGCTGGGCCGCACTTTGAAGTCACTGCACCCTGCCTGTCCTGGCTGGCCTATGTCCCGTGTCTCACTCTAGGAAGGACGGCAGGCAGGGTGCTGCGCTCTCGCACTGTGAGGAGCCATCAAGGGTCTTCTGCCATCTCCCTGCTGCCCGTAAACAGCCAGTGCTTCTTCACTGTCCTCTGCTGTGTTCTTGCTTCCTCTTCAGCTTCTTGCCTGCTTTTCCTATTTATGCCAAATCCAACTCTGCTTCTTCCCAAACCCTCCATTCTCTCCAGAGAGGCCACTGGGGATCTTGACTTGCTGTGCGTGGCTTTTGTTCTTTCATTAGTTCAGTAGAATTTTAGATAAATGTCACCCTGAATTCAGAGACTGTATAGCTTAATGGAGGAGCATTTACCCCCGCTTAGCATGGATGAGCCCTGGGTTTACTCTCCAGTGCCCCACGCATGCACGCACGCGCACACACACACACACACACACACTGTTTCTTTCTCTCTGCCAGTTTCTCCACGGTCCTCGTCCATCCATCTAAGATTTCTCATGTCATTTGTCACGAGGTCAGTGTCCTTATTCTTGTGGTCTTTCTGCAGTAACTGTCCCATTACCCTCTGCAATTTGGTTATTTTTGTTTTCTTAAGCCTGTTAGAACTGTAGGCTTTGTCTTTACTCATTTTAACAGTATTGCAGGGTATTCCTGCTTCTGAAAGTTTTCTAAAATTGTCTATAAAAATATGATTTCCATTAAGTTCTGGCTTTCTGATAGCATATCTTGTTTTGTTTTATCTTATCATTCTCCCAACATGCTCTTTGACCTTATTGACCAAAGTCAGCAGTGGATTTTCTCCTGGGATCTGATTCTCTTTCTTTAGATCCTCCTTTAAAATTAAAAGCAATGTAAGTAGATATCAAAATGTTGTGGCACATTTTTCTTTAAATATTTCTTTAAATATTCTAGCATTGAGTACTGATTTGGAAAAGTCTAAAAGACCCATGATCTCCTTGGTAAAAGTGACGACCTTTTTTCTAGGTTTCTCAAGATATCTTCATCTATCAGTGAGGTCCAGGAAGTTGGTGCCATTTTCTTCCCCCATGAAAGCTGAGATTTGAATTTCTGTTTCTCCTTCTTTTGTAGTGATTTCTAAGAGAAGTAATTAATCACTAAAAAGAGTCAAACCTGAGTGTGATGGCACACACCTGTAATTCCAACATTCTGGGAGGCTGAGGCAGGAGGATCATAGGTTCCAGCCAGCCTTAAAGTCGTAGCAAAACCTCGTCTCAAAAAGAAAAATAACATTTAGAAAAGAAGTAGGATATATATAACTCAGTGTCAGTGCTCTGGGATCAATCCCCAGTAAGAAAAAAGAGAGGGAAGGAGAGAGGAAGGAGGGCAGGGGAGTGAGGGAGGGAGAAGAGGAGGGAGGGCGGGAGGAGGCACCAGGCAGCTACTTCTCACCAATGCAAAGCTAATTCAGAGGTGGGAGCTTCTCCAGGTCCCACTGTACCCACCAGAGTCCAGATAAGGGGCAGGGTCCAGGGCTTGTCCAGGAGGAAAGTTTCTTTGTACTTAATCTGCAGAGAAAGCCTACTTTGGGTTAGAAAGAGCTGTCCATTTGTTTTTGTTTCTAGTCACCTTATTTTTGTGGCATTTTATTTACTCAAAGAACAGTTCCTGCTTGCTTGTGCTTAGTTTTAGGCAATGTGGGAGAGAGAAAGGGCAGTGCACTGGGGGCTGTGTCAGTCAGCTTTTGGCCATGGTGAAAAATGCCGGAGCATATCAGTTTATAAGGAGGAGAGGGTTACTCTGGCTTCCAGCTGCCCTTGTCGCATGGCCCTGTTGAGTGAGGAATGCGAGAGGTGGGAGCACAAGGTGGGGAGGCCTTTTTGCCTCTGGTCACCAGGAAGCAGGCATGGGCACCGCACCTGAGGCTCCCCTCCAAGGCCAGTGTCCCCACTGTGCCCCAGCACCCTCTCAGGGCCCCCCTCCTAATGCTCCACCTCCACCCCCAACAAAGCCTTTAACACAGGAGACTTTGGGGCCTTTCCAGACCCAGAGGCTCAGAGTTCCTGTCACTCAGGGGTCAGAGCCAGCAGGAAGCAGGCTGCAGGGCAGTAACTCTAACCTAAGCTGCAGGGCTCCAGTAGAGGCAGGCAAACGCATCCTTTGCCATGTGGAAAGAAACTTTGAGAATTCTACCTATTTCATACAAAAATTAAGAAATTCTTGCTGAGGACTGCTTGCTCGACAGCGCAAGCACTTGCCTGGCAAGTGTGAGGTCGTCAGTTTGATCCCCAGTACCAAAAAAAAAAAAAACAAAAACAAAAAAAGGAAAAAGAGAGAAAATAAAAAAGAAAAGAAAGAAAAGATTGAAGATGATGGTGATGAGGCTGAGGTTGATTGTTCAGAGTACAGGATGCTTATGAGTCACATGAGGAACGAGTTTTCCCCTGGAAAGCGAGTCAATGACAAGAAACAGACGGCAGTGTTACCAAGCGCATTACCCAGCTTTTATCTACTGAACTTCATAACTGAGCAAGCGGCTTACAAGTCTACAGGAAAGAAATCCCCAAGTGAAAATTCACTAATGAGGCAAACTTACGACAGTAAGGAAGCGGGGAGGCCGACACTCGGGTTCTTACCTGGGCTCTTTGTTGAGATCAGTTTAAGCTCACGGTGGCGGTGGCGGTGGGGAGGAACTGAAGGCCAGCTGGAGGTTGGCCAAAAGGAAAAGAAACTGTGGCAAGTTGTCTCTGAAATATCATTAAAGAGGCAACACATCCTAAGCATATCATGCCTTGAGACACAGCTGCAAACAAAATACGTAAAATTTGCAAATAAACAGGCACACACAGGATGCACTTCCCCTTTTCCTGTAGAGATGTGTAATGATGAAGCTTAGTCACCACTGTTCGCATATCTAAAATGCAAAACCTGAGCTGACCCACAGGCAGGAAGCCTTGGGGTGACAGATTCCGGATTGTTTTGGTGGTGAGAAGACCATGTCACAGATGCGTGAGCTCCAGCAGGGAGAAAGAGAGGATCGTTCTGAGTGACACAGGATGGACAGAGACCTGGGGGCTTCCGGGAGCTGTAATTTTAGGAGGTTGGTGGGCAGGTTGACATCCTCCGATGTGCACCATGCCTAACCAGAAGGGCGCTGACAGCACCAGGGATACCTCACATTCTGTTCCAAGGGCTGAGTCCTACACCAGGACTCTGGGTCACATACTACGAGCAACAGGTAGAGTGGATGGAGATAGATACATGAGCAAGGAAGTATCACTACCCAGCTGTACTTTCGATACTTCGGACGACGTCACTTTCAGTGATAAATTGGCCAGGGAAAGATGAAGTCACTAAGAAGTCGTGTAGACTTTTAAAAAACCTCTCTCTCTCTCTCTCTGAGAAACTTTCAATAATATAGTAACACTAAGATGGAATTTTATTTCCGCATTTAGGAAATATTGAGAAACAAACCTTATTAGAGATGAATTTAATTCGCATTTATTACTTTGTATTAATACATAAAAACATATATAACATAAAATTTGCTTTGGTGATCACTTTTGTGCTCATGAGTTAATGTTATTAAGTAGAGTTGGCACTGTACAGGCACAGGGACCACATCCAAAAAGGCAACCAGCCACAGATCAATTATTCAAAAGACATTTTGTTTGCAGCTGGAACCAGGGAGCGGCTCAGTGATAGAGCACTCGCCCTACATGTACAAGGCCCTGGGTCCCATCCCTTGCACTGCAAAAAAAAAAAAGAATCTGCCCTGGACAGACTTCCTTCCCTGTCACTGTCCCCTAAATCACAGTGTAACAATCTTTTCCACAGCATTTACATTGTGTTCAATATTGTGAGTAATCTAGAGAAGACAAGATAAACAGGAGAATGTTTTCTGTCTCTACGAAAAGGCTGTACCTGCTGATTTGGGTGTGGGGGGAGGAGGGGGACCCCCTGGGACATGTCACCCTCAGATCTGTGCATTCACAGAATTGTGCAGCCATCACCAGCTTCAGGATTGTTTCCACCCTGTGAAACTGAAAGTCCACCCTTACACAAATCCTCATTCCCCTACCCCAACCCCTGGCAACCACTGTTCTGCTGTCTCCATGAACCCGACCCCACTAGGTACCCTGTGAGTAGAACTTTAGAATATTTGTGTTTGGGAGACTGATTTATGTTTCCATTTCTCATAATGTCTTCAAGATTCACCCATGTGGTACATGCATCTGAATTTCCTCTTTTTAAAGGCTGAATAAATTTCGTTGTAAGTAGAAACCATGATTTGTTAATCTATGCGTCCACCCTGGGTTGCCGGGATCGCTTCTGCTATTTGGCTACTGTGAATAATGCAGTTTTGAATCTGGGTCACCAAAGAGTGCTTCGAAATCCTGTTTTTGGGTCTTTTGGATAGAACTGTGTGAGACTAAGGCTTTTGCTAAGTTTCCCTTTTATGGGCTGTTTGGAAAGAGACACAGTATTCTCCCAGAGGTTCTCTTAAAGCATTATTTTCTTAAAAACATACGTGAATGTTGGTGGCCACACTAAAGCAGGCAGAGTGCCTGAAACCGAAAGCATTCCTGTTTCCGGAGAGAGGTGGCAGCAATGCCCACCGGAGCCAGGAGGCAGGGTGTGTGCCTATGCCTGTGTGTGTGTGTGTGTAATTTTATTTAAATGGCAAGCAAAGGTCTAGCGTGCATCCGAAGACATACTGCGAGCTGCAGACACACTGCCTGCCGATCACGGATCGCTGGGGGAAGAGTTTCCAACGCGGGCAACATTCTTACAATCGCTGATGTGTCAGGCTCAACTGAAAACCGCCCCGAGGAAGGATCCCCCTGCGTCTTCCTGTGCGCGCTCACCCATTTCGCCCAGGGTTCACGTTCAAGGGCCACCGGCTTCCTGTGGTAGAGGGAGAGCTTGCGTGCGAACCCTCCCTTCCGCCTCAGCTCTCTCCGCAGACTGCCTCTGCTCGGTGAGACGCCAATCACCCCGCCCGCCCGAGAACCTCACAAATGCTTCTCACAGTGGGGGAGGAGAGGCTGCCTAGAAAGAGGAGCCCGTACCCCAAAAGCCAGGGCCCTGCTCCCTCGGCAGATTCTGGCAAAAGGCAAACCTCTCCGTGAAAGCTCAGCGCTGTCTGGCTCTGGGTCGAAGCCAGTGAACTCCCAATTCATGACCGAAGGCAGCGGTAAAGCACCCAGGCTTCCCGAGACACAGAAAGCCAGTGTTCCCGCAGCGCGCTGACTCCACGCGCCGCGCAGCGCGCTCTGCTTATTCCGGTCTTTTGTCACCTGGGCTCAGGGTCCCTCCAGGGTCCCACCCCGGCAGCAGCGCCTTGGGTCCTGAGCTCGCGGGTTCTGTAGCTTCCCCACCCGCGGGGAAGGTGGGGGGGAATGTAAACCAGGGGTGGGGGCGCAACAAGGCTGAGACCCCTCCCATAGTAACAATGTGCGACTCTTCCCCAGCCACCATTCTAGGGCAGCTGACTTCTTCACATAAATGTTAGGATTGGTAGCTTTCCAATATTCCTCACTGGAGAGCATTGAGAAATGTGTAAAAAAAAAAAAAAGGAAAAAGGAAATAATGACGGATGTGCAGCCGTCGCCAGCTCTTTTTCCTTTTCATTCACCGGCAAAGTGGGGGTTGCCTTGGAAACCGCTGACAGCTCACCGCGGAGAGGAGGCGGCGCTGGGGGCTGCAGGCTTGTGCTTGGGCTGCTGAATAGGCTGGCTGCGTGTGTGGGGGGGCGGAGGAGGCTTCACTAAGTATCTGGTAAATGCAATCAATGTCTCAAAACGGATTTCGCATTAAGAAAAGGCTTCCAAAATTTACTGTGCATTTATACAAAGCCCCCTTTCTGCGCGACTCCCTCAGTTCCTTAAAACAATGATTCTTTGTGTGCTAGAGGTAGCGGCAAAATCATCTGAGACTCCGCCATTGAAAATACTCTGAAAATTGCCAGAGCGAAGGTGGTTTTAATAATTCAGTGGCTCGTGCTCATCACAGTCACAGTGATGCATAAAAATAATGTCGAATTTTACTTTACACAGCAGTATTCAACAATTCTCTCTGGAAGGGAAAATTTTAAAACGTTAGTGTATTCTTAAAACTCACTACATGGAACAGATCATGAGATGCGCCATTCCCAAATCTTCGTGTGTGATATACAGTGTTTTAGACTGAATCAAATTGTGTGTGACAAAAAGAATTTACTGGGGTTCCAACTGGGAACACTGCCCCCCACCCCGCCTTCGGCTCCCAGGAGCTCCCCCTGCAAATTAATTACATAGGGTAAGGCTGATTTTTTAACAATGCAGAAAAACTTGAGGGGAAAACGTGGTTGTCAGCAACACTCAGACCAAATCGTGTCCCCATGAAAGGTGGAAACGCGCACCCCGTAATCCTCCCAAAACGGTTAGGAATGACGGCTCCCCAGGGGCCGGAGGCGCGGACAATGCGCCTGAAAGGGAGGCGATCTTGGGCCCAAGAGGCTGCATCTCCGTGGCCTCGGGCCCTTAGATGAGTGATTTCCAATCTCTCTCTATCCCAAATCTCTTCCCCCAGAAGGAGCCCGAGAGAAAGAGCTCCGTTCATCTGTGCAATCTCCAACACGCGTTTTCGCCGGGCGCTCGGCGCAGATCTGACTCCGAAACGAGCTGAGAAACGAACCCGTTAGGTTGGGGGGAAGTAGGCTCACATGACCCAGGCGGGTGAGGTGCTGGCCGCCCCTCGAGGGTCCATCACACTCGCGGTGCAGGGGTGGCCGTCGCTGGGTCCCACTGGAGCCGCCACCGCGAGGTGGACACCTGCTGCGGCCCTGTTAGCTGGGACACAGCGACCTTCCCCGGGGCCTTGGGTGCTTGGCAGTCGGGAGTCCAGTCTGCGCCCTTATTTTAACCTTGGGAACTGCTCGCCCTCAAAGCCTGTAGGACCCGGATTAGGAAATGAGGGATCAGGGCCCGCGAACCCCGCTAATAGAGCGCAGAGACAGATCCCTTGCTTAACCCAAACCCAGGCTGGCCCCCGAAGCCGCCTGGGGAACTCGGACCCCAAAATATCAGCGGGCGGCTGGGCTTTTGTTCTCGCTGCTTCTCTTTGTACAACGGAATTGAGTTAAAAGCCCCCTCGCGCCCCAGCGGGAAAGGGAGGCGATGACAGCTCGCTGATGGCTCTGGGAAGGCCTCACTCGACAGCTGCGAGCTCAGCGCCGCCGCGGGACCCTGGGACACTCGGCTTCTCTCTCCAGAGGATGACACTGCCCGTCCAGGGGAGAGGGGTTCAATCAGGGAACGGGTTCTGTGGCGCGCAGTCCCTCCACCCTCTTCCCTCCTTGCCTCCAACACGCGTGGGCTGGGCCGCCTGATACACGCGCACTCACGCACACGCGCGCACTCGCTGCAACAAAGAGCTCGGCTCCATCCTCGAACCCAGAGAGTGGGGGGGTCCAAGCGCTCCGCGTCTGCGCACACGCTCGCGTGGCCGCGCGGGGTCGAGGTGGGCTCTTCCTCGCCGCACTGCAGTTTGGAGGCGCCCCACCCCAATCCGCAGCGCGAAGTCTGGGACCGCGTGTACGCGGCGAGAAGAGATTCGAATGCGGGGACCGAACCCTCAGCGGGGAAGCCCGATTATGATTTTAAACCCCGAGCCCGGGAGCGAGGCCCACACCTTCGGGAGCCTTTGTTCCGCCGACGGCCCCGCCCCCGGGACCCCACCCTCCTCGGCCCGCAGCGCCGGCCACGCGCGAGCAGCCGCGCCCACCCATCCCTCGCGGGGACAAAGGCCGAGCTCAGGTGGCGTGCTAGGGAGCATCGCTTGGGGCGCCCTGGCCCCGTGGAGGGGTCCGGCCCAGCTGGGGCACTGAGGTCGCCTCACCCTGGCTCTGCACGGAGGGGCCGGGGGCTCGAGACACAGACAAAGGCGCGAGCACGTGGCGCCCCCGGGCCGCAGCGTGGGGCGGCGACCTGGCCCGGGGCCTCCGCGAGCGAGTTGCGCACGGCGCGTCCTGGGGTCGCCTGGCCTCCTGCCCTAGAGCTCTGGGTGGCGGGGGTCGACGGCCCCAGCGCTGCGGAAGGAGCGGGGAGGCCTCCAGGTGCCCCGGTCGCAGGACCCAGGCCGGTGGCGGAGGCGAAGCCATCATCGTCGTCCTTCCACCTGCGCCGCCCCAGACCCGGGGTCTCTCCACCTGCTCCGGTCCCTCCTGAGCCCCAGCCACCGCCAGCTCGGTCCCCAAGCGGGTCTGCAGCCCTGGCCGCCTCCGCCCTGCGGTTCCCCCTCCACTGCCCCCGCACCGGGCTGCCCCTCCCCCAAGCCCCGGACAATGCCCACCCCTCCCCCGCACTGCGCCCCTTCTCTCCCACCCCCAGCCTCACGCCCGCGCTGATTGGCCGCGGGCTCGCAGTCCAGCCCACCGGACGGTCCCCGGGCCTGGAGCATTACGTCAGCCGGGCCGGGCCGCACTCGCGCGCTGCGGACTGGGGGGGCTCCGGCTGGGGGCGCGGCCTGCGCCTTACGCCCCTCCCTCCCTCCATAAAACCCCGGCCCGCGCGCCTGGCGCTCTCAGCCCGTCGATTCCTGAGCGCGTTCCTGGCTGTCTCGCTGTGGGCGTGGAGGGGAAGAAAGACAGACCGACAAACAGAGACCTGAGCCGGGGAGACGCGAGCGAGGCACCATGCGCGAGATCGTGCACATCCAGGCGGGCCAGTGCGGCAACCAGATCGGCGCCAAGGTGAGCGCGCCCTCGGGGGCCCCGGCCGGGGTGGGGCGCGCCGAGCGTCCCTCGAGGTCCCGGTGCCTGGCTCGCCGGGTGCGGACCTCCCGGGTCCTCTGCGCTCTGGAGTAGAGCAGGGCTCGGGGCGAAGCCGGGCAGGGGGAGTGTCGCGCTCCTTGTCGCCGCAGCCCGTGTGCGACCTCAGCCCACCCGCAGCCCCTTTCTTCCCGGTTGGACGCGTGGCCAGGCACGCGGATATCCGCGAGGCTGTGCAGCCGGGCTAAGGAGGGACCAGGACGGGAGGAGAATTGATTTTACTGGCTTGAACGCGACTCGCGCCGCAGCGGAGGGGCGGAGAGCGATTGTCTCCCGCTGGCTGGACGTGCTCGGAATCTAAACCCGCTCCGGGTGCCCGCCGCCCCTCCCCAAGGGCTGGACCCCCGGGAGGCGCCGCCGCCTGCTGCAGCGCGCGCTGGCTGTGTGTGATCCCTGGGGGCTGGAGCCCCGCAGTCCCAGGCTTCCACTGGTCCCAACCCCCTTCGACCCCAGCCTCCCTGCCTGCAGCTGTTCGCCTGGGAAACGCCCAGTTTCCACTTTGCGACCTGGCAGGATCCATGACTAGGGTCACACCGCCCTTGAAGGTTCCCGAAATGCTGGGTTATCAGAACTGTACGGGGGCTTTTCATTATGACCCGAAGCGTCCCTGGGGGCATTTGTGGCTAAATACACCTTTTTCTGTCTCAGTTCTGGGAGGTGATCAGTGATGAACATGGCATCGACCCTACTGGCAGTTACCATGGAGACAGTGACTTGCAGCTGGAGAGAATCAACGTGTACTACAATGAAGCCACTGGTAATAGCCTTTATTTCCCCTCATCCTTTCCTTTCGCTACCCCCTTCTCCCTGGGGTGTCCCTAGGCAGGGTGGACTAGCCAGTTTTGGACACCCCCACACTGGGATGCCCTCCCCTGAACCAGGCAAGCCTTTGAAAACCTGGCCATGGGCTTCCTTTGTCTGAGGCAGCATGGCTGCCTCCAAGAAGAAAGGCCAGACCAAGCCCTTCTCTGCAGAGCGGCTCCCTTGGGTCTAAGACAGCTCTGATTCCCTGCAGGTAACAAATATGTACCTCGGGCCATCCTGGTGGACCTGGAACCCGGCACGATGGACTCGGTCAGGTCTGGACCCTTCGGCCAGATTTTCAGACCAGACAACTTTGTGTTCGGTGAGTTCCTGGCATCGCTGATGGTATGAAGAGCTTGTTGCTTAGGCTGGGGAAGGGTGACTGCCGGAGGGAAAGAATGAAGAATGTCCAGTTGTGTGCAACTGAGATTTAACATAGGCTTAAAAAACATACAGGTTTGCCTTTTGGCTTCTACTGGCCAGGTGTCCCAAAAGCTTCCTGACTTATAGTTACACATATGACCACATCATTTAACATCCAAATGCTTGGTGACAACCAGGTATAATTTTATCTGAGCACCGACTGCTTTATTAAGGGGTTTGAGATGAGGAGGAATTCAAACCAATCAGCAGCAATTTAAGAAGTTTCTCTCTCTGCAGGCCAGAGTGGTGCCGGGAACAACTGGGCCAAGGGCCACTACACAGAGGGCGCCGAGCTGGTGGACTCGGTCCTGGACGTGGTGAGGAAGGAGTCAGAGAGCTGTGACTGTCTCCAGGGCTTCCAGCTGACCCACTCGCTGGGGGGCGGCACCGGCTCGGGCATGGGCACCCTGCTCATCAGCAAGATCCG
>PVLA01002877.1:0-232308 GCA_004027455.1 Hydrochoerus hydrochaeris | reverse complement strand
TGCAAATGCAACTTCTTCCCAGCGGTGCTGGCGGAATGCAAGAGAAGGCCCTGTCTCCCTCACTGGAGGAGGGGACACTGGGGCTCCCACCCTGCGCCCCAGGGGACTGGGATTCCCAAAAAGGCCGGGGGAGGACAGTGCTGTCTGTTTAGCAAGGGGGAGGGGCAAGTCCTCACCCCAGGATGGACCAGCAGAACCGGATCAGGGAGAGCTTTGCATGGCTGATGGGGACAGCACACTGGACTTGGTCACGTGAGACTCACGAACAGCATTGATATCGTGTATTCAGTGTGTGTGGCTGAGCTTTCGGTCAGGGCTGACACCTTCAGTGTGCGGATGACACTAACTAGCCACACAGACACAGCCCAGGCTATGCCACAGCCTTGCGGCAGGCAGAATGCACGGCTCCAGGAGCACAGATGGGAAAGGAAGTAGACAGGACACACACAGCCCCGTGCTGGGAAAAGCTCAGAGAATTCACAAAGGCCAAAGCGCCGACCAAGCGACGCGGCCCCCGCCTCGTGGTCCTGACGAGGGGTTCACATGTGAGCCGCTGCCCAGCCGCAGCAGGTGGACGCTGCTCCTGTGCCAAGTAGCTGGGCCAGTGTGTGGCCGGGGCTCAGAGCACGTCCCAGGACACCGATGTAGAAAATGAGCTGCAGTTGACACCGGTCAGAGCCTCCAGCTGACGGAGTCTGGAGATTCCCGGTTACCTGCTGTGAATTCCTGGAACGATCATGGTAAACACTCCACTGCCCCTGGTGGCGTCTGTGCCATCACCTGCAACATTGCTCCTCCCGCCCACCTGGGCGGTGCTTCAACTTCTTCAGCAAGTGCTGCCCAGCACCTGCTTTGGGGCCCAGGCACCCAGCAACGTTTACCACGAAGTCCACCCTCCAGGGGCCCCATGCTGGCGATTCTGTGTTCACTCTGCAAGACCTGGGCAACACCAGCATCTCCAAGGCTCTGCCTCCCTCGGGCCCCTTTGAGGGGCCTAGGTTAACTGCTCACAGGTGAGCCTCCAGCCAGTGCCTCCAGAGAGGCCACTTGCACGCACTCCTGGTTCACTTACTCACTTACACTCGTGGGTGAATGTCTTCCAAGCCTGAGGAAGCCCCTCACCGGGCGGGCTGCGTGGGCATTGCACACCATGTCATCAGCAGCCCCTGGACCTGTGAGGCTCGTGCCCCAGGCTCCCTTCTGCTGGTGTTAGTGTTTTTAAACATACTTTTAACCAAAAGGTGGCAGTGCAGGAAAGAAAGTGAACCCGAGACTCCACAGCCGGGAGGCCCTCTCCTGCTTCCAGCTCAGGGCTACCTAGTAACTGGAAGGAAACCCCTCCCTCTGGCCTCGAAACCCCAGCACCTGAAGTCATGTACACACATGCTTGCACACCAATGGAACCTCTTCAGAAGCCTAATTAATGAAAACCACCGGCTCCTAATAAATATTAGCATTTCTGTGACCATTCAAGGGATCATCACAGATGACCACAGCCCGATCCCAGACAAGTATTTACCGAGGGCGAATATCTAACAGGACCTGGAGCTTGATGCCTGTGTGGTGACGGGGAGAGAAAAAGCTTAGAGCATTTTTTGTTTACTCACTTTCTCTGAATGATTTCACTTCCCTGCTCAATTAGCCCCCAGATTCCAGTTCTCTTCTGTGCAGGACGGGACTTTCTGGAGGAGACGACGCAGCCTCTTCAAAGGCTTTGAGAGCAAACGCAGCTCAGCCAGACGAGCGCCCACCCGAGAAGAAGGTCTGCTGTAAATAACGAAGGGGGCCCTCCGTGTTTCAGGGTCGGCCACCGGGGTGCAGCTGCTGCCACGGCAAGTCACCGACTTCAGCAGAGCACCCTCCCCACGAACTCAAGGTGCATTCGTGAGTCAAGTAAGGATGCACGTGTTCCTTTATTTCTTTCCCCTTCAGTTATGGGTGTGCGTGCGGCCGTGCACTATGCAGCAGTTAAATGGGACACTATTGTCATTTGGAAACAGCACTTTGCTTCGTGGTCTGCTTTATGGACGGAATTGAGCCTGAGCCTCGAAGCCTACACTCCCGCTGGGAAGCCAAGGCATGACACGCACCAGCCAGCTGCTTTTTACAAAGCTCTTCAGCCGCACACACAAAAGCAGCCGATGCCTTCAGACTCGGGACCCACAAGGCATCTCCCGGACTGCAGTGAAGGCCGTGTGATACACTTTAGGGAGCCTAGCAGGGCGACCCCATGATGCCCCCCAGGATGTGAGATCTGCCAGTCCCCCTTTTGTGACAGGCCGTGCCACCTCCCAGAATGCTGGGGACACACGTGCAAGCCCAGACTGAGGACTGTTCCTGAACAGTGATCAAAGCCCTTGCACACACATCTGGCTACACACCAGATGCCATCCTGGGGCCAGAAGGCTGAAACTGCGCTTGTGAAAAGGTGCCCCAGGCCCCGTGTGTGACAGCTGCCAGGGTAAAGGCCTCCTCCAGGGGGTGGGCCTCATTTGGGACGCTGGATTTGAAGCCCAGGGCACTATTTTCTGAGTCCCAACTGGTAAGAAGAGAGTGTTCTCTATACCTGCTGCATATTTGAGAATCATCTGAGAGCTTTAAAAAACACCCAGGTGTGGGCAGGGATCATGCCAGGACAGTCGGGCCAGGGTTCTGGGAGTGTGGAGAGTGGCCGGGAGGCCAGGACTGAGAGCCCTGTGTGAGATGCGCTCCCTCTGGGCAGATGGCTGAAGGCTCCGAGTGAGGATTAGCTGCTAAAACCTCCAGGCACTGAACAGCCAGGCTGGCACCCAGGTGTCACCGCAAGCAAAGGAACAGCTGGCGAGGTCGCCGGGCTGTTGGGTGCTGGGTCTCCACACTGGAAGTCCAAGACCACGATCTCAATGGACTCTAGGTGGCTGTTGATAGGGGACAGTGAGCGAGACCACACGAAGGGCTGGAGCGAGTAAGGGCCAGGCAGCCACACAGCGCAGGTGTGTGACCAGCTGCTCGGACTGAAGCTCCGGACTCTGCTCCCTATGGCCTCTGGGCTCAGTATCACTGGGTAGGTGCTTTCCAAGCGTGAGGAGGCTGTATCTTCAGGGGGAAAAAAACCTAAACCAAAATAAAATGAGAGACAGTGGGTCCTGTGCAACTTTCCCTGCAGTTCTTGGAGAATTTCGAAGATGTCGGAGCTTCCAGCACCAAGCTCACTGTACCTCGTAAGAGCAGGCTGCAGGGCTGAGCAGGGTACCGGCCTGGGGACCACGGAAGGCGTCGTTTTCCTGGTTGGTTGTTCATCTGCTCCACTGCAAAGCCCAGAGCACAGGAGGTGGGAAAGGGTCCGCCCTGCAGACCCTGAGCCTGTCCACCTCCTGATGCAGAGTCCACCCTGCTCCAATGCCCAGTTCCCGAGGTCTTGAAACCAGGGACCCACACACTGGACTCCCCCAACTAAACCCAGATTTCTCTAGACCGTTAGAAAACGCACAAAAGGGAGGTAATTAGAACACTCTGAGTACCAACATTCTGTCTCCGGAACAAGAAGCAGGAAACAGACCCAACGCTAAAGGAAGAGTCCCCCAAAATGCACAAGGTGGACACACACCCGCACGTCTGTGCAAGTCCGGGAAAGGTCCAGAATTGCGCCGCACCCATCAGAGGAGGAATCGCTCCTTAGGTTCAGTAAAAGGGCCCGGTGAATTCCTGCTTTGCTCTGCTTGATCAGTTCGTTAACTGCGGATTTAGTAGGAGTAACAGCCCCAGGAGACAGCTCTAGCCTCCTTACTCTCAGGCCTGCCGGGCCATAGCAGAGTAAGATTCCCGGGCTCGGGCGCGCTCCCGGCCGCCACGCGTGCACAGGACGCCTGGGTGAGAGCCCGGCGCCGCGGGACCACGAGCAGGGCTGCAGGGCGCAGCGCACCTGGCGGCCTCTCAGCGCGCCCTGGCGCCAGTGCCGAGCAGTGCACGCGCCGCGCCAGCCTCGGGGTGGGGGCGGGCTCGGTCCTGGCCGGAGCCACCGCCCCTCGCCCCCGACACGCCCGTCCCGGCGCGCGCAGAAAGTTCCCCGAGGTGGGGAGGCGCGCGTCGCCTGGGCCCACTGTGCAGAGCGCGCGCTCCGGGCGTCCGGCGCGTTTCCTCGGCGCTCCAGACCCCAGGCGGTGCCGGGGCGGCAGGCGTCCGAGCGCCCGCCGCGAGCGTCCGTCCCCACCCGCGCCCGCGCCCGCGCCCGCGATCCGCCTGGAGGGCGGGGCTCCGGCTGCCCAGGACGCGGAGCTCGCGCCCCGCGGGTCGGAGATGCTCGGCGCCCTGCGGCCCGGAGCCGGGGCGCGCGCGGGCTGAGCCGGCGGCGGTGCGCGAGGCGCGAGGCGGAGAGCCCGGTAGCTGCGGACGTGTCGGCTGGCAGGGCCCCGTCCCGAAGATCTCGGGCGACAAACCGGGACCCCTGCGAGAGTCCGTCCCACTTGGATCCGCGCCGCCCGGACGCGCAGGGTCGTCCGGGCCTCGCGGCTCTCAGAGCCGGGGGCGATGCCTGGGCGGCTGCGGACGGGCGGCGGCAGGAGGCCCAGGGCGGGCGCGGACCCGGCGCCCCGGCGCTAGGGACCCCGAGGCTCCTCCGCGGCGGGACTTGGCTTCGCTTCCGGCGCGATGGCCTCGGAGGTGGTGTGCGGACTTGTCTTCAGGCTGCTGCTGCCCATCTGCCTGGCAGTCGGTGAGTCCCGGACGCCCGACCAGGTTTCCCGGATGGCGAGGGGCTCCCGGGTGTGAGCTTTCTAGAGACCTCGAGGGGCAGCGCCCTGGACGCGGACTGCGGAGCCCAGGATCCCAGCCCCTCTGGGCTTCCCGCCGGGGCGCACAGAGCTGGGCTTCACGCCGGCAGCCGGGGTCAGCGTACTTTGGCGGGTTGGGGTGGAACTTTGCGAATTTTCTGTGGTGGAGTTCTGACTACCGGAGAGACAGTTTAGGATCCCGGTAGAGACCCTGTCGCTCGCTCACCGCACGGGGCAGCTGGGTGGCACCTGGTACCCGGTGGCACACGTCTTCCGGCTCTGTCCCAGCAGCTGGGTAGGGGACAGTGAGGGTCCAGGCGCTGGGATGCGGTGCCACCAGTCGCCTACCTTCTTTACCTCGGCGGAAGCCCTGCTGGGTCTGAGGCCACCGCCCGCCCGGCGCCTGCGCCGCGCTCCTCTCCGTAGTTAAAGGCCAAAAAGGCAGGGTTGGGACTTCGGAGGCTGCCGAGTTGCAGGGGGGCCTTCGGTAGCTGCTGTTTCTGCAGGGCTGGTCCCTGTCAGGACTGGGCCCTGGGGTTCAGGAGTTCTGGTGCTTTGAATCCGCTCGGAGGAGCGCAGCTCTGTCCCCAACAGAGCCAGCAAGCGCATACTTTTTACGGAATCTCCTTGCGCGCCCTCGCCCAGGCCACCTTTTCACATTAGGCCAGAGAAGGCAGAGGACTTGTGCTGCGCACTGTATTCGCGCATTCTGTACTCGCTTATGAACAGCATAGGAGCCTGCCTGGCTCCTGAGCTCAGAATCGAGGTCCCCAACCCAGGGAATCTGGGGACCCTTTAGCTGGGTGCTTGACCTCAGTGAGGGCCCTGGTGGGATTCAGGAGAGTGCGTCCCCACAAAGTGATGTGTGCACCCATAGGCAGTTTGGAGAACCTTGGCCAGCTGTCCTCAGTGTGCTGTGCATGGGTGGTGGGTGACACACAGGTTCCCAGCGTCTGAATCTCGGACACCTTAGTATTCTCTATGTGACGTTTGGGCTGTTAGTGGAGCTTCTAGTGTGGGGTGGGTGCACTGCTGGCTGGGAGAGGCAGGGGAGGGAAGTGGGGGTGTTGGGTCCCCTTACTCCTTGTGGATCCCCACCTCCAGCCTTCTCCCTCCCCCTCCCCTGCACAGGGCTTGGCAGTGGCTTTTGGAGGAGTTGGGCAGGCGTCACCTGCAGCCAGCTCACCCCTCTGCAATGAGCACAGAAAACACATTGCTGGCTGTGCCCTCTCCCTGAGTGTGGGCTCTGGCAGGGTGCAGCTCACCTGTCCCCAGTCCACTGGCTCCTGGGGCTGCAGCCTTGGGCTATGGTGTGGCTGTCCAGGCCTCGAACAGCTTTGGGAAGAGGATTGCACTGTCCTCCAGAGGGAGCCCCAGTTGCTGCCCCAGGCTGGGGTCCCCACCAGGCCTGCCTGCAGTGTTCACAGCCTGAGGTTGGAGCCCAGGGTGGGCTGCATCCTGGATGCTGGGCAGGAGCTGGGCTTCCAGGGGTGTGGGCAGGAGAGCTACATCCCACCCCCCTCACTCCTCTGCACCTCCAGGGACACCTGGAGGCTGATATGACAGTGGGAAAGTGTGTGTGAGGGACTGTGAGTGTGTGCATATGAGTGTGTAAGGTGTGTGCCTGTGAGTGTATGAGATGCTGCAAGTGTGTGTGAGATGCTGAGTGTGTGTCTCTGTGTGTGAGATGCTGAGTGTGTGTCTGTGTGCTATGAATGTGTGTCTGAGGTGCCATGTATGTGCATGTAGCTGTGTGCATGTGTGGGTGTGTAAAACGCTGTGAGTGTGGTGCTGAGGTGTGTGTGACAATGTGCCTATGTGTCAGATGTTATGTGCTGGGTCTGGATCTGGCTGTCTGCCACAGTCCCTGAGTTCTGAGGTGGCTTTGTGGAAGGGACTGGCCTCCACCTTTGTCAGTGGACGGGTCCAGGAGTGGGGTCATTGCCGAGGCTGTTGGGAGGTCGTGGAGACTCAGGCAGGAGTCTAGTGGCAGGGAGGGGTCCTGGGCTGTGACCTTGGGACTGTATCTTGCCCCTGACCCCTTCTTCTTGACTTCCTCACTGTTTCCTGCTGCTGTGGTGTGAGCAGTTTCTGTCCACCACGCCCTGCCACCATGATGCTCTCCTCCTTGGAGCCCCAACCATGGACTGAACCCCTAAATCATGAGTTGAAGCAAACCTCTCCTTTTTAGAGTGTTCGCGTTAGGGGTTTTATCACAGTGACACAAAGCTGACACATCCTGCATGTGAGTGGGAGGTCATGAGAGTACGTGATCCTGCATGCTGGGGGCACAGGCATCACCACCTGGCCACCCCCTGGCAGGCCTGTCGGGGCAGCCAAAGTGCTGGGTGCCCCTGTGTGCCAGCAGGAGGAGAGCCTGGGGGAGGCCTGGCCCTGCCGCCCCCTCACATGCTGCTGCTCTGGAACACAAATGGTGCCTCCTGGTTACCTCGCTGGGACCCGTGGGGAGGAAGCCACCTTCATTGTCTCCCGGGGGAGTGGCTGTTTTCAAGGTTATTGGAGGGTTTGAGATCCACTGCTCCCAAGCCACTACTAAATCAAATATTCAGGTTTCCCTCACATCCTGGACATGGGGAGTGCAGCGAGCTGCCTGCCACTGAAATCGATTCACATTTCAGCCGTCTATTTTTACATCTGGGCAGGGCAGCTTCAAGGCCAGGCCTCAGTGGAGGCTGTGTCCCAGCCTTGCTCACACGGTGTGAAGTGCTCTGCAGAGGCGCCCTGGCCTCTCCACCCGCAGGGCTGTGAGCGCCAGCTGTCGTGGCGATTGGTCGGAGGCTGGCGAGGTTTGCAGAGAAGCCACGGGTGGGGGCGGCCTCCTGTCCTCCCCGGCAGGCGCTGTGAGAGTCTCCAGTGTTTCTGTGCTAGGAAAAGCACAGACCCACAGTGGAATGGGTTGTTTACCATCCGGAGTGAGCGTCTGCTGTCAGATGCCCATGTCCACGGTGCTGGGCGCCTTTCACTTCTGGAAGATGTTTGAATGTTTGCCCACAGCTGTGTGGTGGCCATCTGACTGTGTGCATACCCTAGATAAAAGGACCCAAACCTTTGGTGGGATTATAAATCTTCAATAATACTTACGACATCTGATCATTGCTGGGCGCCGTGCACGGGGGAGCATTTTTACCTTTATTTTCATTTAATTTAGCACAACTCTGCCTTCCAGCTTGTTTTTTGGGTGTGCCTGGGCCTTCCTGCGGGGATGCCCAGCACAAGCTGAGGGCTGAGCTGCGCCCACACCCCTGTCCTCAGGGTGCAGCTACAGGGTTTGGCAGAGTTGGGTGCTTTGGCTCCTGAGCTGTGTGTGCCTCGTCGCTCAGGACTGCCTGAGCGTCGCTGGCTTCTTCCAGAAGAGCCAAAGGGAGGGGAAGCCAGGCAGGCTGGAACCAAGGGGGAGCAGGAGGGCAGACCCCACAGGCAATGAGGGACCTGAGGTCATAGAAGAACAGGGTGGAAAAGAGAAGGGGACTGAGCAGCCCTGCAGAGAGTCCAGCAACCAATGGACGCTTTGGGACAACGTGCACTAGAGTGCTGCTGTGTGGTCAGAAGTTTCCTCCAGGTTTCTCCCATAGTGTGGGTGTGGCTGTGTAAAAGTGACCTTCTCCCAGTGATGCTGGACTTTCCCGAGCAGCAGGTATCAGTTTGAAGTCCCGACCACAGCCCAAGAATTACAAGTGGTGCTGATTTGTGTGTCATTGTGGGGTCTTTGCCCTGAGCAGTGAGGGTCCAGGATTGCTGCTACTTTGTGCTCCCTGGCCCTGAGCTGCCACCACCACCGCCAAACTCCTTGCAAGCCAGGGAGTCTGTAGCCTTCTCGCTCGGCCTTACTTGTGAGGTAATTTACCTGTTACTGCCACACATGCTACTTATTACTCTCAAAAACAAAGTAGTAGAGAGGAACAGACATGTGTGGGTAAAGACACTATTTTACACCAGTTAAGTTCTTTACAGTATTTGTGCAGATGGCAAAGGCGTCTGGTCCCCGGAGCAGGGGAGCTGGAGTCCGTGCCCGTCATGTCCTCTGGGGGCCGCCATCTCCGTGCAGGTCTTGTGCTCGTCACGGTCGGTGGGGAGCTCCGAGGGGTCTCAGGTGGCAGCCACCTGGCCCTGCCATTCCACACGCAGACACTGCGTGTCCCTTCTTTCTGGGGCCTCCTTTCCAGTGTGTCCGAGTGGCAGTCTGCACCACACGCTTTGTGTTTGCCGGGCGGCACATGGCAGGTGCTGCAGGGCACTGATGACGCCAGCTGGGGGCTCAGGAGCTGTGTCCCGGGGACACCAACCTGGCAGGTGGTGCGTGGGCTGGGAGGGGCTTGCAGGAGGAGGTGGGGCTCAGAGGGGCAGCTGGGTGCTGCCTGGGGCAAATCCCGGGGAAGTCGGTGTGTGGCAGGGAGGGTTGGGGTTACTGGGGGTCTCTCCCCAGTTGTGCGCAATCTTTTAGCTCCGGCTGCCTGTTTCCCACTAACTAGCCTACCCCCTGCAGCGGCACTCGGTGCTTTCCCGCCTTTCTGGGCCTACCACACCTTCAGGCTTGTAGTCTTCTTCAGCCTGACCTGGGTTTCCATGTGGGATTTTCCTTTCGGACCCTGTGTAACCAATAGCCGCCAGTCCTGCTGCTACACCGTCAGGGACCTTGGCACAGCACACAGGGGAACTGAGGGCGGTGACCCACCTCCCGAGGTCTCAGAGCCGCTTTGGACACCGCACGTGCAGTGGGCCTCGGTCAGTTCTGCAAGACGTGCAGATTTAAACAGCTGTTTTGAGGACAAGGACACAAGCCAACAAAACAAAGATCCTGTCGAGTGGAGGCAAAGCCCGGAGCCACACTAGGAGATGTCTGCTCCATGTGGCCAGCAGCACGAGCAGAGGGACCTGAGGTCCTGCCCAACCTCTGTGACCTCAGGGTCTAGTAGCTATCCTGGATGGTCACACCGACCTGGGGAGTCTCACGGGTGCAGACGGCCGAGCTTTTGTTTGCTTTCTGTGGTGCTGGGCTCCAGCCTCACACGAGGGGAACACAAGGGTTACACCAGCCCCAGAGGAATTCTATCTACAGTGTCAGGGAGAGAATGGACTTCTCTAATTTATAAAGTAAGTTTGTGTGAGAGTGTGTGTGAGTGTGCGAGTGTGCACTTTCCACTCACTGGAACAAGTCCTTGAGGTGAGCAACGTACCAGCAGGAGAGCTCCACTAGGCTCATGGCTGCCAGTCCCGGTCCCCTGGGCCTGTATGAGCTGACCGGAGTGCATCACCCCTTGGTGGGTAGCTTGTGTCCTTGTCCTCAAAACAGCTGCTCACCCCTTGGTGGGCAGAGGAAGCAGGGGACACAAGGTCGGTGAGCAGACAGTGTCCCTGAGCAGTGCTGTCCTCCAGGAGGTTCGTGATCCCAGTTTCCAGGACAGCAGGGGACTCCACGTGCCTGGGTGCTGGAGCCACCCTGTGGTCGAGCCTGGCTGAGTGTGTTGAGCAGAGCCTCGAACCCGGGCGTCTGATTGCCTGGGTGACTCGGCTTAGAGTGGGCACCAGGGTCCAAGGCTGTGTGGAGCTTGGGCGCCACAGACGCTGCAGGCAGGTGCACAAGCACGTGTGCACACGCACTCAGGTGCACACACCCAGGGTTGGGGGGAGGGAGGAAGGTAGGACAGAAGGGAAGAGGGAGGGAGGAGGAGGAGGGAGTGCGGAGCAGGACTTGGGACCCCTAACTGGCGGCTGCTGGTTGAAACTTGCCCCCCATTGTGCCCCAGGCCACACGGAGCTGGATGGCCACCCTGCTCAGGGAGCCTCATAGGGATGGGGAAGCTCGGGGAGGCCCATGGGCGGGGTCCAGAGGGCAGGCACGTGCATGTGACCGAGAAACAACTCGGGTGGGGACAGTCAGGGCAAGACCGGGTGTGGGTGGCAGTGTCCTGGACACAGGTCAGGCCCTGGAAGGTGCGGCTCACAGAGACCAAAGCGCTGGGGGAGGAGGTCACTGTGTTCCTGGGTGGGAACTGAGGTGCCTTCCTCTCCACAGAGTTGTAGGTTGGGGACAGGAGTGTGGCTGAGGTGACAGTGCCAGAGCCTGCGTCACTGTGGGCCTGGAGCTGACCAGAGGCCTGGAGCCCCTTAAACAGGAGGGAAGGGCCCTGGATGCTGCGCAGAGCAGGCTGAGACCCGCCCTTCGCCAGCAGCAGGGCCTGTGGGCAGCGCAGAGTGGGGTCACCTCCAGAGGGACAGAGGCAGCCTGGGGGGCACAGGGCCCTGCCACCCCCTGCTATGCTGGAGAGCAGCACTGTGGCTTCCTGCTCCTGCGCAGGTAGACGTGTGGCCGCCCTGTGCTCACCTGGCCCTCTGGCAGTGTCCTCGGTGGAGTCCTATGCTTGGCGTTAGAATCCTGCTTTCTCCTCCCCACCTGCCAGGTTCAGGACTGAGCTTGCTGTAATGCAGCGTGGGACGTCCCGACAATGCAGATGCTGAGAAAGTGCTGCTGCAGTCGTGGGCTTCTCTAACTTCAAGCTTGTGTCTGGCCTTAGTGCTTCAGTGTTCTGCGCATGCCTGCAGTGATCGCAAACTATGGGGAATGTTTAAATTTTAAAAATTTATTATAGTGGAAAACACATCGCCATTAATCCCCACAAATCTTCCCATGGTCCTTACCACTTTTTGCGGTAGCTCTGGAGTCCTCTTTACTGAGTCTTTAGTTGCGCTGTCCTGACTGCCTCAGTGTCCTGAAGGGATTCAAAATGTGTCCCTTTCATGGTTGCTCTGACTTTGGGGAAGAGCTGGAAGTTGCATGATGCCAGATCTAGCGACCCCCGAGGACAGAGCCTCATGTTTTCGAGAGCCTGCCTTTCTGCGGGGTGGCACTCAGCGGTGGCATTTGCTATAATTTTTCATTGTGAAAGACCCTCAGGAAAGAGGACTCCAGAGCTGCTTCAGGAAGTGGCAAGGACAGTGGGATAGCCGTGTTTGAACCGAGGGGAGGGTTTGGAGGATGATTCATGGCCGTGTGTCTTCTACTGTAATATGTTTTACAATTTATGCACCACCGTTTTGATCAGTGCTGCTGTGACACGTGCTGGTTGACTCAGAGACTCCCTGGGTAACTTCTTCCCCTGAGTATCTCAGAAGTTTGAACCCAGCATTAAGGTCCAGCTTCCAACAGGTACTGGTTTCTGTCTTTCAGTGTAAAATCCTAACAGCCTGATCTATCCTCTCTTGAGCTTCTATAAATAATTGAGGATTTTATCAGTATGGCAATTAACACTTTTTACTTACTTTGCAGTGACAGGAGAAAGAAAAACCCATGTGACAATGTCAAGTTTGACCGAAGCAGCACCCTTGAGTGCATATTATATTTTAAAGTGTTTTCAGCTTTCTGGAACCACAGGAATCGACCTGTTTTCTCTGTGGTCAGATTGTCTAGGTCAGCAGATTTGGCCTCCGGTGCAGACAGGAGCAAGGACTCAGAGCTTCCCGCGCAGCCACGCGACGCCATGGGGACCTGTGCGAGGCCCCGGGCCTGGGCTGGCTGGAGCCAGGTGCCTTCACCTAGAGTCCAGGATGGCATCTGTGCAGGGAGCAGGTTCAGGGCTAAGGTGTTTTCAGGGTCTGTGCAGAATGATGTCTGCACATATTTTTAAAATCTGAAAAAGGTCTAATCAAAAAGCAGCACTTTAAGACCGACACACCGGAGTTTGCACATCTTCATTGTCCTAACCTCGTCAGCAGCGTCACATCAATTATGTGACTCCCAGGAAGGATTTGGGAACTGCCATGGGGAGTGTCACCTCACTCTGTCGTGAGGGTCCCAGGGCAGCTGACCATGCAGGAGACGCCTGGCTTTGGCTTTACAGGGCTTTTCAGAGACCTCCCTCGGCCACCGCCAGAACAGAGCCACGGGGACTGTGCCTCCCTGGTGATGGAAGTGACAACCAGAGTGTGCGTGTGTAGGACTTGCGCTGTCACGTGCACGGCCAGGCAGTCCGAAAACCCAGCCATGCTGTGATAATAATGGATGCTAATGGCTGTGCGGGGCGTGGAACCATCAAGCTTTGAGTCAAGGGAAGAAGATATGTCGAGTTGAACACAGATTCATCTCAGTTACTTTTCTCGTGGCTCAAACAACATACCCGACACCCAGCGCTAAAGGAGGAGGGGTTTACTGTGGCTCACAGTTTCGGTCCGTGGTCAGTGGGCTGCCTCTCACCCGGACAGCGCAGAGGAGGAAGAGTTCATGGCAGGAAGCAGAAGGCAGAAGGCAGCCAGCAGCAGCAGCCAGACCGCAGGAGCTGGCTTTGTATCCTCATGTGGGCCTGTTGGCTGGTGCCACCCACACCCAGGGTGGGGCAGCCTGAATCCCTCACTCCAGCCCCCTCAGAAATCGCCTCTGTGGCTGCCTGGGGCTGGCATGGGGATCTCACTACAAACTGTAACAAAAATTAATCAGTCCGGCGTTACAGGGATGTTGCAGACCTCAGGAAGTCTTGGCTGGGTGGCGCTGGGACCAGGAGAGGAAAGGAAGGCTCACCCGTCCCGGGTGTGTGGGGAAGAGCCCGGGGCATCCCCGCACAGACCTGCTGTGCTGGCTTCAGAGCCTGCTGCGGGATGTGGGCTCCCCCTCCTCCTCTCCCTCATTCTCCTCCTCCTCCTCCTCTCTGTCATTTGCTTCCTCCTTCCTTTCCTCCTCATCTTTCTCTCCCTCATTCTCCTCCCCCTTTCTTCTGTTCCTCCTCCTCTTCCTCTTCCTCCTTCTCTTCCTCTACCCTTTTCACACTAACTCCGAATGCCTGCTCTCACCAGGTGAGCCCTGTCTTCTGCTGGCCTGGGAGCTCAGACTCATTGGCGCTGGAAAGCCATGGAACAGCTCTGTGCTTGCCAGACTCGCTACCCACCTGCCGGTGGACGCAGCATGGCTCGTGGCCCCGGTCCCACCTTCAGCTGGGAGAGAGGACGGAGCTCAGGTTATGAGATGGGGAGGAGGGAGCTCCTGGAGTGAGGCTTCTCCTTGTCCAGTATTTTCCAAAGGCCTGAGCTCCCTGGGATTTTCACCAGCACCAGAGCTCTTCAATGATCGTTTCTGACCATCAGTTTGGCAGCTGACTGAGGAGGGTTCCGGTGAACTTCTGGCCCGTGGTGCCTCTGCCTAACCACGCACCCCTTCCAGGCCAGGCATGGGGTGCAGGGGTGAATGCTTTCCTGTTTCACACGTTAAAAGCACACTCACCCTGCGCTGATTTCCTGCTGTGGTTATTTTTTAAAGGATGTGACTTGTCCTGAGAAGCACTTCTTAAATTGGACATCAAAACATTTTGAGTAAGTTTTACAAAATGTCTATCTTCTCAAAGTCATTACAGATCTCAGGTGCTATTCTGTTCCTGTAACACGGACTGATTATTACTCCAGTGAATCCCTACTCAGATTTTCAGGTTAGGTCTACTCCAGGAATATGCATTTCACCTGTAGTGCTGGCCTGGTGTGATAGCACACACCTGTAACCTCAGCTCTCTGGGAGGCTGAGACAGGAGGATTGAAAATGTGAGCCCAACCTGATCAACTTTGTGACTTACAAAGACCTTGCCTCAAAATGAAAAATGAAAATAGACAGGGCTGGAGGTGGCGTTCAGTGTGAAAGCCCTGGGTTCAGTCTCCAGTACTACAAAATAAGGAAAGAAAGAGAATCAATGAGTTGATCAGTGCATCCGTCGATCAGTCAATCTGCGCTTGGCTGGCCCTAGCAATGGCGCCTCACCACGGTAATGCTGTGAGCATGTGCACGCATGGGATTCGTTTCCTTACAAGGAACATATCTGATGTCATTGTCCACGTTAGATTTTGTTTCTTTCCATTGATTATTTTTTATTACCCTCTGGTGTTGAACAGGTTTCCTCTCCCTCCCTGTGAGCTCTATTCACAGTTCCCAGAACTCCTCAGGACCTGTAGTAACCTGGGAGAGTGACAGTACCCGTGCCAAGCCTGGGCTAGCGCTGGCCCTGCCCTCTGCATGGCCAAGGAGATGGAGTCTGGCTTTCTGTCGGTTCGGTGTCTCGGATGCTGCTTTCTAGGTGTCTGCTGGCTGTGGCCCAAGCAGTTTGACCATCTCTGAGTCTTGGGAGGTCCCTGTCTCGCTGTCCTCCAACTGTGTCTTCCCGGTCACTCCCTGATTCCTTGTCTCCACTTCACTTCTTAATAACTGCAGAAGAGAATTTAGTTTTTTTCTTGGTTATTGTTTTTATTTTTCCTTAAAAACTAAGCAGCTGAGTTTGCAGAAACAGCCTAAGGTTTTCTGTGGAGGCTTCTGGGCAGCATTGGCCCCATCAGGACAGCTGGGGACGCAGGACCTCGGGGATACCAGCTTGTGGGGACCATTCTTCCCATCCTAGGGTTCTCACCGGTGCATCCTTGCTTCTGGCTCTTTGAATTTCATGACATGGTATCAGGGACTTGGCCTAGATCCCAAATCTCCCAAACTACTGTACAGGGAAGGCTAAAATAAGTGAGATAAGTGGTATGATTCGAGGGCTCCAGGAGTATCAAAACTCTCTGCAGAGTTTGAGACTTTGGTGGCTCAGACAAGAAATGTCTCTGGGCAGTCCATATTTATTTTTCCAGTCATGGAAGGGATTAGAGTAGAAATGCAGGAAACTCAGCAGGATCTTGGGAGTGGTTCAAAGACTCTTCCAAGTAGCAGACTGTGTTAATTTAGGAGAAGTATCTTGGCCTCAAGTGAAACCCTGTAGATTAGGTGTAGATGATCTTATGCTGAGAAGAATCAATGGGAATCTCAGGTGGGTGGAACCCATAATCCCAATGCTTCCTTTTATCCCATGAGGAAGTTTGTCAAACCAGTTGCTGTGAATTTGTGGTCCCTTAGCAACATGGTTCCTGTTGAGAAACATCTTTGTTTTGGACAGACTTTCAGTATCTGAAGCCAGCATTTTTGACCCCAAGAGTTAAGGAGAATTTCATGAGTAAGCATTTTTGGCAAACCTCAGCCCCAGTGGGTAAAGTGGTCTATGTGGTCTCAAGGCACGGGGCACTTGAGAGCTTTGGACTGGCTTAACGTGTGCTGCTTCCTCCACCTGTTGGACCACTGTACCCCAATTTTTCCCCTCGGAGCCAGTGTTAGGAACACACCTTGGAATTTTGCACTGACTGGAGGAGCAGAGAAGAGAGGAGCTTGTTCTGGGATCTGGAGTCTTAAAAAAAAAAAAAAAAAAACAAGCACCCGGTGCTTGTCCTTCAGGTCTGAGAGTGAAGCCGGCCCCAGGCAAAGGTCCTGTCAGTGCTCCCAGGAGCCTGCAGACTGTCTTTTTATCTAGCTCACTGGCTTGTGTTTGCACGATCCTTTATCTGCTTCTCAGAAGGCGAGAAGCTCAGGATTCTGGCCACGGCAGCTGCCTGGACTCATCTGGTCTGTGCGGGTCTCCAGGCCCTCGTGGGCCTCCCTCTATGCTCCTGGGCTAGACCCAGCGTGGCCACCAGGGCCGCTGTGACCTCTGCGTGACATCTGTCCTCCCACACACTCCGCGATGAGTGCTGTGACATTAAGTCAGCTGTCACTGCAGTCTAAAGCCTCCTGCATTGTCCTGCTGCAGTCGCAGAGCAAACACTAAATCCTTCACTGGCTGTAAACCCCAGTCCTGCTCCTTCCTGCCTCACTGGGGTCATTTTGTTTTGTTTTTTCTCAGTCACAGCTGGTTTTGCTGCAAGATTGTTGTCCTTGCTGGTGGCTCTGACATCCCCAGGTCCCCTGAAGATGTCACCTGGCAGGCATCTCTGCACATGCTCCTGTGTCCCAGCGCTTTCTGCCATGCCAGTGTGTGCTCACACCATTGCCGCCTCGCTGGTTCCCTAGGGTTGGCCGTTCTCTGCCTCAGTCTCTGCTGCTCCCTCCAGTGAAGCACATGGCGCAGGGGTGCGGTTCACCCAGCCTGGCCCAGCGCTGACGTCCACATGCTGTGTAGGAGGGCACCGCATGTGCCCGCCTTCCTCCCCGGCTCACACCTCAGGCTCCTCGTCTGCTCAGTAGAGGGGCGAGGGTGCGACTCAGTGGTTGCATGATTCCCTGCCTTGCACAAGGCCCTGGGTTTGGTCCTGCACCAAAACAGGAATGCAGGTCCCAGAGGGAACAGGTGGATGCACTGGGGGCAGGAACTGGAGGCGACACGCAGATGTTGGTGGTGCCAGTCCTGTTGCCAGGAGACAGCACTAGGAGCTGGCAGGTTCTGGATGGGAAGGACAGGCCGTCCCTGGCTGCTCCTTGTGTATCCTGTCTTAGATGCACCTTGCCACTCTTGCAGTCAAGTCAGTGAGAGCTGAGGTGGGCAGAGAAGTCTCACCAGGGAGGCGTAGGCCTGCTCAGGTGCCGAGGGCCTGCTCAGGGGCTGAGGGCTTGCGGGACAGCAGTGATGTCGTCCTGTTTCGTGCTGCAGCCTCTCTGGCGTGGGACCCCCTAGTCCTGAGTTTGAGGCTTATTTCCCTCTTTCCTATGGGACTCCATAAAGCCAGGACACCCTTGCCTGAGGCTGGTCTTTATCTAGAGTGCAGTGTGTCTCGGTTTCCTCTGACGCAGGGAGGAACAGTTTAGCGGCTGGATGAAGTGTGCCGGCTTTGGCTTCCTAGCGCTCGACGGGCGTGGTGCCGTCCAGTCATTCCGCTGTGAGTGCTGTGGAGACGACTTCTTTCCTTCCTCGAGCATCTTGAGATAAAGCTGGATTCCTGCAATTGCTGAACGTCACAGTGCTGAGACGGTGCTGGCGCTTTAATGAGAATGCCTTGCCTTTGCAGACACACCTTGGGTGTGAAACATCATCACATTATTGGACCATAGGCTCAAGAAGGGCTGGGACCATGTTTTCTTGCTTGGTGGTGCTCATGTCCCTGTTGGACGCCTGGCAGATGGGCTGTGTTGGTGACCTGTGCGAGCCAGTGTGTGCAGGGGTCCTGGTTCCCGCTCAACAGTTTAGAGTGCTCGGAGAAATCGGTAGCTCTCTTGTGTTCATGCCGTGAACAGATGGAGAGGAACTTGATTTTATATGAGAAAAGTAGAAGCTCAGAGGCCGTCAGCACCTTTTCTTTTGGCTGTCAGATCTCCAGCAGCTGGTGGCTCAGGACCAGGCTGTCAGTCGGTTTCCATTTTTAGTTTAGTTTCAGCCACAAAAGAAGTTGTTCGCAAGTGCAGCTTCTTACACATACTGCTTACATGTCTTTTACATCTGGATCTTTTGATCTGTGTTCTCCATTTCTGCAGAGCAATTTTGAAGACATAAACCTGACCACGTCTGTCTGCGCCATGCAGTGCACGCTAAGAGCATACGTGGGTGTTTAGATGGCAGCGTGGTGGTCATTCCTGGGGAGGCAGCCGGGGGTCCCTGCAAGCTTTCCTGACTTCGCCGTGGGAGGGATCAGAGCTCCTCCCTCTCCAGGGCTCATCCTGGAGTCCGAGCCTGGGGCAGGGTCCGGCTTCCACCAGGCACCCGAATGCAAACCTGGCTGGTACTCTGCGCTGGCACCACTGAGTTCTTTTTCCCTTTGGACAGTGCTGTGTGGTTGTGGTTCTAGGAGCGTGGCAATGAGTACCCAGCACATATTTGTTAAATGAATCATGACAACCTAATCTGTGACCTTCCAGGCTCAGCTATGATTGCTGGGGAGACAGGAAGTAGATTCCTTAACTTTTTCTCGACCCTGATGGGGGAGCCATTGTGTCCCTAGAGAAGCAAAGAAGTCATCCAAGCTTTGATCTCAGGTGGCCCTCCACTACCAGGTGTGCAGCTGCTCACATTTCCAACTTCCGGTGAGCCTGGGAGGTCATGGATTAGGTTGTCATTGATTCATTTAACAGATATGTGCTGGGTACGTGTTACCAGCCTTGCGCACTCTGCCTGTAACTTACCAAACATTGGTAAGTTAGTGTGTGTCTGAGAAGTGACACGTGTACCTAGCATGTGCAACATGAGGCTTTCATCTGTGTGTGTGGTGCTGACTGGCTGGATCGAGCTGCTCACGGTACACATTACCTCACACACTTACTGTCTGGTGGTGAAAACACCTAGCATCTACCTTTAGCAATCTCAGCCCATCTTCCCGGCAAGCAGGAGGCAGAGCTCCGCATGGAGCACTGATGAATTTGCATTCTTTTCTGTTCTTGGAAATGAAAGGGTTCAGTCCCCCATCTTCCGTGGTCATATTTTACACAAACCCAGAGTGGTCTCTGCTAATTAACCCAATAGCGAGTGTTTTCCTGCCAATGAGAAGTGGCAGACACCTCCCCACTGGCATCGGTGGTCTCCGTGTCATAGGAAGGGGTCCGTGGTGGGAGTGGGCTTTGTCCGGGGTGCTTTCAGTCGGGACTGAACAGAACATGATAGCGAAGTACGGCTGTGTGTTCGGCATGGGGGGCCGATGTTGTAGGAACAACAACACAGGAATCCGCAGGAACCCTCATGCAGGACCCACAGGAAGCCTTTGTGACTTGTTAGACATATTCTTTTCCCTACTACTTTGAGTTTCTTAGGAGAGTTAGAGATACTATGGTAATGACATCTGTCCAGAGTGTTTTGGTAAATTTAGACATTTACTACATTAGGGTATTAAAGCATAATACTTTAAAAGTGTAAGTAATTCTGAGGGAGTTAGATGATTAAGGTTTATTTTGTTCGTTTTGAAACGCTAAGGTCTTCAGCTGTCTAAGGACTGCATAGGACCAGGCTGCCAGCTTATTGGGACGACCCTCTGGCTGCCCGGGAGGAAGAAAACACACATCCTGTGTCTTGCAGACAAATCTTGCTGTGTTGGAGGACAAGATACCCCAGGCCATCCACCCTCACCTTCCTTACTTGTGCGTTACTCTTGGAAACCTCAGCTTGTGGATCACATTGGGTTTTTCTGCACCTTTTCTGGTTGCCTGTGCAGTGTTGCTCCTGGCTTCCGGGAAGGTAGGCATGTAAGGAAGCAGCCGACCGTCTCCCGTGGAAGCTGTGTGTACCAGGTCATCTCTGAGCGAGGGTTACAAGGAAAGTGACACTTGTAGAATTTGAGACAGCATTAACAATGGTGTCCATGGGCATCTGCTGAGCACGTTACAAAATTCCTGAGCTAATTGTTTGAAATGAGACTTTTAGAAGATAAATCTTTTTTTTTTTGGAGTTTATGTCTTTTTTAATTTTAAAAACAAAAGAACAACAACAAAAAAAACAAAAGACATAGAATTTCAAAACAAAGTAGTAGGAAATTAACACTTGTTAATATATTGCATATTGTTATTTTCAAAGTAGTTGTTCAGATTACAAGATTTAGGCATAAAAAATGATCAAACATTGAAAGCATAAACTGTTCTTTTTGATGTAGTGTACACACACATACATATGTAATATATGTATATATTATATATGTATAAATATACATATTGGGAGGTAAATCTTAAATGTCTATCAGTGGTGCTGGAACACTGGGAAAGTCCTCAGCGAGAGGATCCTTCAGTGCGTGATCTTTGCGATGAGATTTTAAGCTAATTTTTGGCCCTAGTGAATGGAATGGGGAGGGTAAAGGTCCCTACTCGTCAGAGAGAGACCGGATACCCTCGTGGAGATGTCAGGGGACTTGCCCTGCCGCCACATTCTCTCTCTGACACCCACTGACATTTAATCCTGTGATAGAGCTCATTTTCACTGCTCACCCACATTTGGTGTTAGGGAAGAGCGTGATCTGTAAAATCCTTTGGAATTAAGTGAAAGTCTTGCCAGGAGAAATTTGAGAATGTTTGGGAGTACAAGCAGCAATTGAGCAAGCCGAATTCTGCAGATATGTGAGGGTGAAATCATCTGTTAGCTTTCTGGGCTAGTAGGAAAAATGCAGTTGATAGGATATTTTGATGTGTGTTGTGTTTTAATAGAATTATGTATTTTTTCATAAGGTATTTGTTGAAACTGAATGGGATTTAACCTGCACATATTCTTATGGCTTTTAAAATGTACAGATAAATTTAGGAAGAGCAAAACTATGTTCTTCTCTGATCCTGGGTTCCAAAGCTGAGAGAGAACCGTGGCCTGTGTGGTGGGGTGCTACCCTCAGAGCCCCTGTAGCTGTCATTGGATTTGGATTTGATTTGGATAAGCTAGCACTCCACAAATGGGTGGGCCTCTGAAAGACCCTTTTAAGAAACCTCCTTAAGACCTTGGGATCCAAATCTGTGTAGTGGACCTTGCACCAGTGGCAGGCGGAACCAGCTGTTTGTCATCGGTTGGGACCCCGTGCCGGTCCCCTCCCCTTGCCTCTGCCGGGTGTGCTGTGCATCCCGCCGCATCGTTTTCCCTCTGCCAGTTTTTGGAAGAAGGGCCCGGAGGCAGGGAAGCAGTTGTCCTGTAAATGAAGAGGCTGACGTGAATAAGCAGAGCGTCGCTCTTTGAGGAGAACCTCTCGTGTGGCAGATGTTTCTCAGTAAAGATGCCCCTGGAACTGCCCTTGGCTCAGGTTGCTGTGGTGCCGCGTGTGCTCTGTAACAGGCGAGGCGTCTCAAAGGAGGCGGGGGTTACTGACCATCTCTGGGCTGGGGAATGGCAGCTCATGGACAGTTTGGGGACAGCAGGCTTGGGACGCTGTCTGGCAGCATGGGTGCCACTTGGGTACGGTGTTGGGGCCCCACTGGGCTCTGGGCAGTTCCGCCTGGTTCTCTGGGAAGTGGACACCTGAGTCTGTTTTAAGTGATGTTATGGAGGGCACTGACTCTGAAGCTTGTGCCTGCAGTTTGGGAAGTATTGGCTGCTTGGCGTCAGTTCTCCAGGTGGTGACTGATGCTTTGTTGCTTGCTTGAATTGATACAGTTGCTTACTGGCTGCCAGAAACTGCTGAGACAGGCAGTCTGGTGCATTCTGCTCCGTGGAGGTGGCTTGCAGACCACCACTGGCCTCACATCTGTTCCTGGTGTGGCAGCACAGGTGGTGAGGGGCGAGCTCCTTGAGGGCCTGGCTCACCGCCTGTGTGCAGCCTCACACCGGACCCAGCATCGCTGCCTCTGCCTCGGCAGCCCCACTGCTGTCCTCGGATTCACTGTGTTCGTGCCATTGCTGGGGGCCAGATGAGCTTCTGGCAAAGAAAAGTCACAGCCTGGTCTTCCATGGCGTACTTAGGCAGTGGCCTTTACTGGTTGATGCTTTTTTAATTGAACCATTATAACTTGGTTTTATTTGTAATCAAATGTAAATGTTTGTTCTGTTGCTTTTTCCTGCTTACTCAAAGAGCTGTTCTGCTTATCTTTTTAGTACTGTTCTGTAGGTAGATGGTAGATTCCAATGCTGGTGTCCTGCCAGCCTCTCCCTCCCCTCTCAGGGTTGTGCCAGGCCCAGTGCCAGGGTGTAGCTGCCAGGCACGATGCAGGTGTCTGGCGCTCACGAGGCAGAGAATTACAGTCTCCTCCAGGCTTAGAGCTTCTAGCACTTGCTCTGAGTCTGACTCTGCCTATAATCACAACTCAGTTATTTCCTCAATCTGCATTTTCAGACAGAATCAGGCAGTAAAGTCTCCTTTTAGTATAAAGGAGTGCTTTTTACTTGACCAATTCATCCAATGCAGAACTCACCGTGAAGCGAGGTGGCCCATTAGAACTTGCACTGGTAATTCATCCTGGGGAAATTATTTTACAGTGAGCAGAATTGGGAAAGGTGGGAAATGCCTGTTGACATTATTTTGGTTGGGCAGCCTCCCAGCCCTGGCTGGCGTGTGGGGGGACCCAAAGGTCAGGTGCGACCCACAGGGCCTTCCTGTGACATCCAGCACTGGGGCGCCATTTGCAGGAGTTTGCTGTCACCCTGGCCCAGCAAGGAGAGAGCGATGCCAGCCCTTCGTGGAGACCCCACCTCACTTTGCAGCAGGATAAAGAGAAGCAGGGGAGTGGCAGGAGCTTTCGTATGGGCACACCGCACACCAGGGCCTGCAGGCATGTACCGACAGGCGGATACAGCGGGCTGGGGAGGTCGTGTCCTCGGGCCACTTGGATCCCACCCTGGGGTGGCTTTTGCTTAAGCTGTGCCTGAAGGGCACCCGTTTATAGTGACGACTGTGCCGCAGAAAGTGATGTGTACAGCACACCAGCTGGTGACGACCTTTACCCGCATCTAGAAGTCTACGGGATTTGAAGAAGATAGAGAAAGCACTGCATGGTGCTGACTGCACCAATGTCTAGCTGTCCCGCCAGCGAGTGAAGACAGCGGAGCGTCCTTAGCTTAGGACGGAAGCCGAGGCCTGGTCTGAGGGCCGTGTTGGGGTGCGCTGTCCTGAGAATCAGCCTCGGAGGCAATGGGTGGGGGCCTCACAGCCTAAGGAGGAACCCGACCCTGCAGCTCCCCCAGCCTGCCACTCAGGCGCCAGCCGTGTCTTCAAGCAGAGGCTGTGTTTTGATCCCACGTGGAAAGCTCTGAAGGTAGATTTTTCACTGTCTCAACCGGAAATGCTTGAATTCTTAGGCCGTGAGAGCTTCCAGACTTATGGATGTAGGTGCTGGGCACAGTTCAGGGAAAGCATTCCTGGCAGCCTCAGGTCCCATTGTGAGGTCCGAGAGTCAGTACAGGTTTGTGTCCCTGTCCATGGGGAGGCGACGCCTTCCTGCCACAAACTGAGGACCCCAGCACTGGCTCCTCTCGGCTCGGAGCTGCAGCCCTGCACAGCGGTGGTGGCGGTGTTCACAGTGCCCTTGGGTGCCCTGTTCCTCTCCAGGGGCTCACTGAGCCCCTGGCTTCCTGCTTCAGCCACGTCGACCCCGGCACCACCCAGGTCCTCAGCATCTGTTTCTGCTTGGACTCCGGAAGCGTCCAGATTGGAAACTCTCTTTGGGATTGAACCAAAGCTCCTTGAACTGTAGGAATCATATTTTGCTTCTTCACAGAAAAATACTTTCACCTCAGTTTCACTGGGTGAGAAAGGAAATTCGAAAGTTTTACTCATGCACACTGAAGGGATGCGCCAGCCAGCATCGCAGCCGGACATTTCCACACTGTCCGGGGATGCTGCTGCTGTCCCTGCCCCAAGGATCCCGACTGTGGACCCCTTCCTGACTCTACCCTTCATGAGCGCCCACCCTGAGCAGTGTCCCAGGATGGGGACCACAGGGCATCGCCTGGCCTCCGCACACCGGTCTGACTTTTTCTGCATAACTGCCGTGTAATCTTTCCAGTGACTCCTGGAAGTCGCAGCTGTCATGGAACTGTGCTTACAGGGTGCTCTCTGCAGCTCCTGACTGGGTTCATTCTCCGCTCTAAACTGGAGGAATCCTTTCTCTTTCAACTACTGACACAGAGGCCCGAGATGCTCATCCCAGTCCCACAGAAGACTGAAAATGTCTGTGTTTAAGATTTGCTTCCTAGGCTGGGGCGGTGCCTAGGCCCGTGATCCCAGCACTTGAGAGGCTGAGGCAGGAGGATCACCTTGAGTTCAAGGCCAGCCTGGGCTACAAAAAGCAAAACAAACAAACAAAAAAGTAAAGTTTTCTTTTCGAGATGTCCATGTGCACATATATTTATCATTTGAGGATTAAGTTCTTATATGCCGTGGCAGGTTCATCCTGACACTTACCCTTTCTCCAAGGACCCAAACTTGTTTAGTTAAATATAATACTTAAAATATTTGGGGTGCTTACCTATTAGCGCAAGCACTTTGTTGAATGTTATGGTTGCCAGATGAAATCCAAGGTCCCCAGCTAAATCTGAGTTTGAGATAAGCAGGGCTTAGCTCCCTTTTTGTCCTGTGCCCGCGCCCTTGTGTGGACAGTCAGCTGTCTCCACGCTCACTCTGGGCCTAACCCAGAGTCGTATGTAGCTGAAAGTTTGGATCTGCTTGTTGATACTGTGTCACAATGTTTCTATCTTGCTGCCTCTTCCTAGTTATTATGTCAGCAGCTGTGAACTATTATCAGATTTAAATTCTAACACTTCTCTGCTTTGGACATTTTGAATATCTCATACTTTTACTTAAAAAAAATTAAAGCTTATCTTTCTTGATTTCAGAAAGATTTAAAGGTTGGGCCTTGGTGGATTCAGACAAGGGTTTTGGAGCCTTTGCAGTGTTTCTTTAAGGTAGATCCATGGAGGCTGTTTTAAGTCTAATAGCCAAGAGCAAAATTTAATTTTCAACTGCCATGTGGTACATGAACTTTCTTTTTATCTCAGACAGTTAAAATGTGAACATTTGTTTCTGAATTTGTGTTTTGATGAATACTCATTTAACTATCCATAACCAAACCGTCAGTCCTAAGTAACCAGGTCTAGATGTACCCCAAGCCTCACAGTTGTTAAATACTACAGAAGTTAACCTGTAAAACCTTATCTCTGAGGGAAGACCGAGGAATCATAGCACATGCGCCTTTATTCCTGACTGGCATTGGCTGAGGCCAGCACTCCTGACCATCTTAGTGCAGAATCAGACTGGCTGCTCCTCTACTGCTGCACAATTTAGGACAGTGGACTCCAAGTACCAAAGATTCCGAAATAGCTGGTGAGCTCTCTGGAGCGTCTTTGGAGGTTTCAAAGCCCTCCAGTATCGTCTGGCTCTTGGTGACAATTTGTGACCATCATGAAAAGTGTCAATGCTGACTCCTCATGCGGGGAGCCTGGCTGCTGGTCCCACATCTTTTCAGATGACTGGAGAGCAGAAACCACAACACCTCATGTGCCCTGATCAGCACTGCACCCATGGCGTACACTGTGTCCAGGGATGGGACCGAAGCTCCCAGAGGACAAGGAGGCCAGGGACAGCAGCTCTCGGCCCGCGCAGCTGGTCACCACCCCCACACGTTTGTCCGCACTGCAGCTCCTCAGAGCACCCCAGGCCCCGGCCGACTCTGCAGGCGACTTGGCAGCACATGCAGCCCGAGCTCCAGGAGACTCGAGGGCCGTCGTACGAGTCCTCTTGGCCGAGGCTCTGTACCTGAGCGGTGAACCTGGGGGAGGAAGGAAAAGGTTCTAAAGCTGTTTCTCCCTGAGAACTTTGTGCTAGTACTGCCAAGTTCACTAAAAATCACGGTTTTTTGAAAACCAGTGTAAAGGGGTCCCGAACGCCTCACCTTCAAGACGAGTGAGGAAAGGGTCTGGGGGGCCTCGGGTAATTGGTGGGGTAATGTTGGCCAGTGCTTCTCATGGGATCTTTAACAAAATTTTTTCTTATTATTAGGCATTTTCAGTACATAATGTTTACATTCATCTTAGGGTGTAGATGCTTGTACTTAACCTATCTCCATTCCTTCCTCTTCTCTTCCCCTCCCACCTCCCTCCTTCTCTGAATATCTTTCTCACATTTTCATTTCATTTTTTTAGTCCTGTTTGGGACCTGTGATGATTGCACCATTATGGGGAGTTGGTCCATCCACATACACATCTCAGTTCCTTCTGCCTCCCCTCCTGGTCCCTTCCCATTTGCAAAAGATCTATCTTCCTATTTCCTTTTGTCGTCTTCTATTTTGCTCATTAATTAATTTGTTGTAATTTGAGAAATCACCCAGCATTTGGCTTAAGCATCTGTAAGACACGACACAGACGGTGATTTGATGTCTGTTTAGATACCTGGTTTTCATAACAGTGCATCACATCACAGGTATTTTTCCTATGAAGTAGAGTTTATTTTTAGGGAGGTTTTGGGTCACAGCACAACTGAGGTTAGAGGACAGTGGTCTTAGGGTCCTCTCCTTTGCCACCCTCACCACTGTCATTGACACACCACAGGGTCAGCCTGTAAGACCAATCATTGTCGTTACCATCTATCGTAGTCAGGGGTTGCAAGGAGAACAATTACATACAGGACACAGAATGTATAATACTGTTTTATGATGGTCACTCAGAGTTAAATACAAGAAAGTGCAGGAAATCTGTCTATAACACTAAAGACCTAAAAAAATCCAGCCTGGGTCTCACAGCAATGTCCTGCATGAGTCCAGTGAAAGACCTAGAGCCCACGACAATGGCCCAAATGAGTCCAACAGGAGGCCTAGAACCCATGACAGTGACTCATGCAAGACTGTTCTATGGATCTGCACTGGGAAGGCCCAGAGGTCAGCAGTGAGAGCTAGAAAGTCTGTGCCAGTGGGATGAAGGAGCTGTGCTGGTAAGATTGAGGGTTCTACACCAGAGCCAAGATGTGACACTCAAAATAAGCTCCCCAGAAAAGCTCCACAGCCATCCTCAGCGACAGTGAGGTCCTGAGCTCCTCCAGTGATAAAAACAGGGATCATTTCAGGAAGCTTCTCCTGGAGATTGAACAGCACACATCTTCCCCTCTGGAGCCAGGAAGCGATGCTCAAAATAAGGACCAGAGGGCCCCCCCCAATGAAGCGCAGCCATACTCAGCAGCAAGGTTCTGAGTGCCTCAGTGATAACGGCTGAGTTCATATCATGGGAGCCAGCATGCAAACTCCTCCAGGAGAACCAGCAGCTCCAAACAGCAGCAAGACTTAGGAGAAACCACAACGCCACACTCTTCCTCTCCACGTCTCCTTTATGCTGGCAACTTTCCTCAGGTGGGCCATCTACGCTCAGCACCACGCTGATTTAATTCAGCTGGTGTTAAGTTGACCTCCAGGTTTTAACCCATAAGACCATCCAAGTTCAGAAGTCTCTGTGAGGTTAATTTTTAAGAAAGTATAAACACTATATTAAGCATTAGAATGGATATTTCTCTGTTATAACTGTATTACATGGTTTTCTAGATAAACTGTTAGCATTTCCCCAAGTGAAAGTACTTAATTTTTAATGTAAGTATTGAGAATGTAAATCTCCACATAAGACCATATAGAATTCTGACACACTTCTGACTCTACCTAGTGACAAATGTTCAATTTTAAAGCATCTTTACACCACTTAGGACATTTTTTAAAAATCTAAGACACAGCGTAGAACTGGAAGTTTGATACCATAGGAATCTGAAGGGTTGGTGTCATGAGTCAGGCTGTAGATTTATTTACCTGAGTTTATAAGCAAAAAGTATGAGTTTTCTACCCCTTAAGCAGACTGAGTAAAATTTGTTTTCATTAACCTGAAGCACTGTTTGCGAGTATGTTGTGCAGTATACTAGCGGGATTGAAATATGTTTCAGTCACATTTCATTTTCTAGTGCTTTTATGAAAATCAGTTTGAATAGTGGACATTCTAATAAAGGCATCTGACTCCTAGTTTCACTTGGCTCTCTCAGTATCAATCTGCATTCAGTTGTTTCATTTTCTTCTCCATGAAATTATTGAGACTAATTAAATGCTTCAGGCCAGAGCTTGTTTTGCAGCCCTCACATGATCCATAACTCGGCAGCATTTTGTGTTGTGTCGGTGGTCACTGCAGACTTTCTAAGTGCTTTTCCCTTCCAGAGTCTGTCGTAAGCACATTTTCCTCAATTTAAAAGTCGCTTTAACAGCTTAAAAGACTTTTTTAGTGTTGGCGCACCTTTCTCCCAACATCCTACACTTTGTACCCTGTCTTAGTTACTTTTCTTATTGCTGAGACAAAATATCTGTTGCCCAGAGTTAAGGGAGGAAAAGTTTATTTAGCTCACAGTTTGTGGAGGTTTCAGTCCGTAATCAGCTGGCTCCAAGGCACAGTAGCCTCAGAGAGGAGTAACAGTCCATGGCGGGCAAAGCAACAAGGAATGACCACAGCTCTTTCTGTTCCTTTTATCTTATCTCAGCTACTCGGGGCAGGCAGCACTCGCACCCTTAACCCTAGAGCCCTTGATCCCAGCATTTCGCCATGAATCCATCCCAGCCTCACACTTTGGATCCAGCCACCTCTGAAGAAGCCCAGCTGTGACCTCAGGAGGCTCTGGGGGATGTCGAGACACAGCCGTGAACCGCTCATGGTCCTGAGATGATTGAAGCCACCAGCAGCGTTCTTGCTTTGGTCTCCAGCCACTCTTGCTGATGGCGTGGAGGTTTACAGCAGCACTGTTGAGTCACAGCGGGCCCTAATCGTGACACCTGTTGCACCTGCCAGACGTCCACCCTGGGCTCCCACTGAGTCTCCTGCCCAGACACGTTTTAGTCCCCGAGGCTGCAGCCCGTGCTACAGCACAGCAGTGTCCGTGTCAGGCAGAGTTTTCAGGCGAGGTCATCTCCCGAGTCACTGAAACGCCACATCAGCCTCTCATTTGTGAATTTCTGATCTAGAATTTAGAAAATGCACTAAATGAAAATGGCGCTTCTTCCCAACCATGTGCCTTCTCCGTGACGCCTGGGTTTGCAGTGCCAGTCTGAGGGTGGCATGAGCTGCAGGTGACAGGCGGCACTCCTGTAGCGGACTGTGTAGATGTGGAGCTGGTACGGGACCCATCTGCTGAGTGAAAAAGCAGAGAGAATTGGAGGCATTGGCACAGGCAGACCCCAGGCAGCATCTGTCACCGTGTGGTGGACCTTGGACCTGTCCCCTGAGCCCTCCAAGCCCTCATGGCATTCAGAGATGAGATGGATCGTCACATCAGAGGTGGCCAAGTCCCAGACACTTGTCAACGTCGGGATGTCAGTGTCAAGGAGGCTCGCCTTTGTGTGTGGGGTCTCCCACGACCGTGTCACGCAGGCCTGCTCTGTGTTAAGGGCAGGCCCTGTCCAGGCTGTGATGAATGGAAAGAAATACATGGCGGCCTCCTTGTGGCTTCTGTCCAGCGAGGTGCTGGTCAGTAGAAATTTTTTATTGTCCTGGCTTCTCGAGATAGCCCATTTTGCCTACACGACGCAGCTGTCTTGCTGTTGATCTGACAGCAGTGGTTGTGTCTGCCGAGGTGGGGCTGCTGTGGTTCGAGCTTTGGGGTGGCGTTCACTCCTCTGTCTGTCCTTTGCTTCCTTCCACCCCCTCCTCCTGGCCTCTGATGTGTGGGACCAGCCTGCTCTTCCCCGGCCACAGGGATTTTCCCCGCACATCCAGCCTTTCCTGTGTGTGATGTCGGCACCTTCTTGACTCGGCTTCCTGAGTTCTTTCAGACAGACGACAGTAAGGAGAGGCGGGGAGTGGACAGGTTCTGGCCTCGAGAACTTTAGTGCAGAGGCAGCGATGGTGTCAGCAGGTGGGGAGGCCCAGGAGAAGGTGTCTGGGCTTCCTGAATCACGGTGGCCTGTGGGGGGCGACTACGCTCGCTTCCTGTGCCGGACTGAGGGTGGGAAGGACCAAGGGGATGAGAAGACTGTCCCCTGGAAACGAGCCTATGAGTTGATTCTCGGAAAGAACCACCAGGGTTTCTTCCCTACACAGTTTGAAGCCTCTGCTGATGTTTTGATTAAAAACGATGCCACAGTTCCATCTGGACAGCAGGATTGCAGTCCCTTCCCAAGCCAAAGACAGACACACGCAACCCAGTGGCAGTCACATGCTGCGAGACAGAGGACACAGGAAGTGCTCCATGAGTGGTGTGATAGACTGGCCAGATCCTCACTTTGAGGTTTCTAAATGAGATGGGGACATCAGATGGGAGAATTCTAACAGGAGGTCACAAGCAGCAGGTGTGCAGGAAGCAGAAGGTCACGGGGCACAGGTGCACAGAGAGAGGAAAGTCACCCGAGCACAGGCGTGCAGAGGGGAGAGTCACCCGGGCACAGGTGTGCAGGGCAGGTAGGTTTCCTGGGCACAGGCATGTGGGAGGGAAGGACACCTGGATGCAGGTGCATGGGGAGGGAAGCTCGCCCGGGTACAGGCACGATGAGAGAGAATGCCCGTGGGGAACAGGTGGGGCTTTGAGGGATGCTGATGTGTTTCCGGGCTGTCTTGTGATGGTGAATCCAGTGGTGCCTGTATCAGGCCGTGCCAGCCTGAGTGCATCTTCTTCAGTAGTGTGGAGGAGTGCCGCCCCAGGAGAGCCCTTGCGCAGCCTCTTGGTGGGGGCCCTGCTGTTCTGCGGGTGCCCGTGGGTGACCTTGAAGGTGCGCTGGGCTGGAGGCTTTCGGGGCCTCCCAAGTGGGGCTCAGATCCTGCCCCTGTGCAGCCTCACTTGCTCTAAGGCTGTCATGCTTGTAGTTCGGGGCTGTGTAAAGAAGCCAGACTCGCACATGGCTTGTCACAAAGACAGAGACAGGCAGATGATGAGCCGGTCTCTCTGCCCATTCAGCCCATGCTGTGTGTGAATGTCATGGCCCGGGGGACCCCAACACTGCCCTGTGCTTGGGGGATGATGTGAGGTGTCCTGAGAGAGGACGGACTGGGGACGGGATGGGTGGTGAGGAAGGGCAGGGACTCACTTGGGTGTCCCTGTGGCGGCCTGTACTGGTGGCCCCGCTGTGGGACAGGTTTGAGCCGTGTGGGGAGAGTGGGCCTCAGACGACCTGTGTCAGCGTTCTCCCAAGGACATCTTGGAGACGGAACTGCCGGCCCCTCACATGGAGCCTGTCATGCGAGAAGATGTTCCCAGGTGATGATTCCCAGGTCCCTGCCTGTGCTGCCCTCAGGGAAGGGGACAGGCACTGCTTGGCCAGCAGAGGTAGCCCATGAGTGACACACTCTGGGCAATGGCATTTTCTCATCTTGCAGGCACGAGGACCAAAACTAATTTTTGAAAAGGGTATTTAAAAATGACTTCTCCCATGTGCCAAAAAGTACCATCTAGTTGTCCCGAGTGGACTGCAGGTCCCTGTGCTTGTGGTCCAGCCCTGGATGACGTCTACTGGCTGCCCCACCTGCAGAGGAGATGGTCACCAGGGAGTGACCCTTCACCCTGGTGCTTTCAGCGGGATCTTTCCTAGAGAGAGGGTCCGTTGGATGTGTTCCTGGAGGCTGCCAGCATCCCCCTGCTTACTTTGTAGTGTCATTTTGGTGCAGTTATGGCACTTTGCAGTGAGACCTCAGGAATCGCGGGCCTTTGGTGACCTGGCCCAGGGCGGCTGCCCCGGGATGTGCCCATCCTGATACTGGAGTGGTGCTGCTTCCATCTCCAGTGGACCGCAGGCGTGGGCAGTGTGCAGATGGCGATGGCTGTGCTATCCTGGCATGGATGGTCCTGTTCGCTTGGTGGAGAAGCAACTTGGAGTCCTAAGCAGAGGAGGCTGTGACAGTGGTGTGGCAGGGGCAGCGCTGGGTGGTAGAGGCTTGGGATGTGGGACCGATGTTCCTCCCATGTGGCTTCATGGCTCTGGGGGGATTTCAGCTTCATCTGTTAGTGCGTGTCTGCAGTATATGGGGTTTAAGTCCGTGTTGGTGAGTCAGTTTGTGTAAATGCCACAGCTGGATTGGGTTTTGTTTGTTTATCTCCTTCCCCTCTTCACTCACAAGAGTTTTATTTTAAATAGCAAAGACATTCTTTTTCTCTTTTCTTCTTCTTTTTTTTGGAATTATTGGAGATTGAAACCAGGATTTTGGCCCTGAGCTACATCCCAAGACCTTTTTTATTGTAATTTTATTTTCAGGCAGATTCTTATGGTAAGTTGGTAAGTTGCCCAAACTAGGCTTGAATTTCTGGTCTTCCTGCCTCAGCCTCCCAGAATGCCAGGATTACAGACATGTGACACTATGCCTGGCTTAAATATTGGTGCTCTAATTTTTGAGAGTAACAAAGATAGGAACTTGCATGGTTTGTTTCTCCAGAATCCATCCCAGAGGTCCAGCCACTTAGAATTTAAATTTCTCTGAGAGTCATTTTACGAAGAATGCTGGACCTGCCCTGTGTGGAGGACTCATACTGTGACTTGATCTGGTGGTGACGGCTCCTGCTGACGGCCGGCAGTGTGATTATCTGACTGACCTGCTGTGTGATCGGCAGGCGGCAGGCCAGAGGATGACCACAGTGTCTGTGTTACCCCTGCATCACCACATAGAGACATTTTAAATTCACTTTCAGAGTGCTTTGGCCACATGGGTCCCTGGATTTTATGTTTTGTTCTTCATTGAAGTTTGTTACGTAAGGGGAATTATTAGGAGTGTCCTGTTAGCACAGCAGTGACAGAGGTGGTGTGGAACATGTCCCTGTGGTCCAGAGGGCGTCAAACACTGCACAGGCACAGGTTCCTGATGCTCCCCCACTCCAGGCCCAGGTGCAGAGCTCTGCAAGGGCTGAGGTCGTCAGCCCAGTGCTGCAGCATCCTGCAGCTGGCAGGCTCCTCACCCCAGGCTGCCCAAGGGCACGCCGTGTGCTCAGGTGTGGAGGCTCAGTGGCCTGGGGTTCTCCCCGGGGAGCTCTGTTGGCAGTGAGGGCCAGGTGTGGGGCAGCCACTCCTGGGAGACAGTAGACGTGCGTGTGCTTCTCTGGTGGACGGAGGCAGCTTCCTGGAGCTGAAGCTCCAGTACGGACCAAGCGTGGATGGTAGGACATGCAGACAGAGAAGCGGCAGCCCTGAGCCATGATAGGTTTCTCACAGACCACAGCTACTGCCTCCTTCCATGGCTCCCAATGCCTCTGGTCAGCCTAGGACAGAGAATCAGAGAAGCTGTCTCCAAGTCCCCTGTGCTGCCCCCACAGCGCAAGGTGAGACCTAACTGTGAATCACAGTCAGAGTTTGCGTTGTTGGAAGGAGACAGCCGTGCTGACCTCTAAGTCCACACTGCATTTGGTGCTTACTGTGACCCACAGAAGCGACAGGGTGTGTTGGTCAGGGTCAGCTTTCCCGTTGCTGGGACACAGTACCCAACACCCACAACTAAAAGGAGGGGAGTTTTAATTTGGCTCCCGGTGTCAGCAGGTTCAGTCCATGGCTGGCTGCTCCACAGGAGAAACATCATGGCGGTGGGTGTGGAGGAGCAAAGCTGCTGGGTTCATGGTGGCCAGGAAGCAGAGCAGTTCCAGAGAGGAAGGGGCAGGGCCCAGAAGTACACCCCGAGGCCAGGCCTCTGTGGCCTTCCAGGGGAAGGGTCTGCCAGTCCCTGGCGATCCCAAGCTAGGCGGCTTGACGCCCAGCCTCACCTGCACTGCAGCTGTGCCCAGGTTTTTGTCGCAGGGCCAGGGAGGGTCCACCGGAGCTGACCACAGCACGCACCGCATGCCGGAGTTAAAGCCTCTTTACACCGCAGGGTCGCGTGATCCGCGGTGGGCTTCGGTGGCTGCTGGCTCGCTGTTTTCCTGGTCCAGAAGGGATTTACTCCACTGGAGAAAGAAGATTTCTGTCAGGTCTCAGGTTCGCTATCCCTGCAATGCTCTCAGTGTTAAAGGTTAGGATGAAGCCTGATTCTGAATGATTAAGTCTCCAGGTTCTGAGTCGGAGTCCTGTGATTCCTGGAGAAATAACTTTTCAAATTTCTTGCTCCATCAACTGGTGGAGAGTCAGAGATTTGAAAGCTAAAACCACCAAGATATGCTTGGTCCTCACCCTGCTCGTTACCGCGCGGCCTCGCTCGGGGCCTGCGATCGGGCGGACGTCGGCCCGAAACCCCGTGTGTCCGGGAGCCGCGCCTGGCGCCCCCGAGGACCGCGCAGGAGTGTGAGTGTGAGCGTTTAAATACTGGACATTATTTGTGTCGTTTGGTTTGGTTTGGGGCCAGATAAACTTGTGAAAAATAGAATTTCTTGGTGAAAATGTCATATTTTTCCATTTCAAAATTTCAACAACTAAATTAAAAATATTTTCAGTTATATTTTCTCACTGATGCATAAAATAATGTGTGTATGTTGTGTGTGCACCTGTGTGTGTATGTGTGTTGCAGTGGTGTGGATTGAGCCTAGGGTCTTCACACTGAGCTACATCTTCACACACACACACCACCCTTTTAAAAATTTAAAAAAATTTTAAAAAATTTTTGGTACTGGGGATCGAACTTACAACCGTGTGCTTGCAAAGCAGGCGCTTATGCCACTGAGCTAAATCCCCAGCCCTGCCCTTTTTAAAATAGGGTCTCAATAAGTTGCCCAGGCTGAACACAAACTTGGGGTTCTCCTGCCTCAGCTTCCCAGAGTGTTGGAATTACAGATGTGCTTCACCATGAAAAATGATGTGTTGTGTTAGTGCTGACTGTCTGTCCTGTGTCGTGGTTTCAGACAGAGTGGCTTTGCCGAGAGCAGCGTTATCTTGCGGTTTAACAGACACCGGGTCTTCTGCTGTGTCTGTCCTCTGGTTGACCGTGGAGTCCAGACCCTAGAGGGGACTTGGGCATCTGTCTCCCACAGGGCTTCTGAGGACTGGGGAGGCTCTTGCCTCTCATGGAGGAACAAGATGGGCCTAGGAGGTCTGAGAGGAGCCTGAGTCTGCCCACCTTGGGACTGGCGCCCCTGCACTGGGAGCTCCCATGTCCTGCTGGTCTCTGTCCTGCCCTGTGTGACCTCAAGGCTGCAGAGCCACTCACCAAAGCACTGGGACATGGTCAGTGTGGTGGGCACTAGCAGGAAGAGCCACGGGGGCCATAATTCCAGCACGGAGGGAGGCTGAGGCAGGAATGTGGCAGGCTCGAGTCAGGTTTGGGCAGCTCATGACTTAGAGCCTGTCTTAGAAACTAATAAAGGGCTGGTGAGAACGTAGCTTTATGAAAGGCCTTGGGTTTGTTCCATCCCGAGTGTTGAAAAAAGAAAGAGGAAGCAAAGGAAAGGAAAAGAAGAAGGGTGGAAGGAAGGGCGGACGGCCCGGAGGGACAGGCTTTGGGGGTGCAGATCCCCTTCCCAGCCGCCGGCCTCCTTGCTGATTCCCGTGGAGCTGGCCGAGGGCCAGGCGGCTGGGGCAGCGTGGTGACTTCTGACTCTGCTCTGCAAACACTTTGCGATAATTAATTCCACTGCTTTTTGAGAGCATTCAACTGGAAGGAAAAATCAAATGGAACAATTTGTTGAAACCAATTATTTTAGCAAGAGAATCAAATGATTGTGGATTCGGGGCAGATGTATTCAATTAAAAACCTCACTCTGAATAATTAGGGAAACCCTCTTCCCAGCTGGAACTGTAAGGGACGCCTGGTGGAGCACTGCAGGCCAGCTCCAGGGGGTATCGCACCGGCGTGTCATGTCACTGTCAACCAAATGCCCTCCCTTTTCTCAAAGGAAAATAATTCATAAACTAAAAGGCAAATGATGGGCAGCAAGAAAGCATTTACAGTCCCACAGCCAGCGGGGCACACGCTGCCGACGGGAAGCGGCTGCAGACCGGCCGGTGCGGAGCCGCCAGACATGGGATCTCTCAGCGGAGAATCACGGAAAGAGACACATCAGCGGCGATCAAAGTGCACATGGATACGACAAGACTCCACACTAACCATCGAAGGACAGGTGGAGTTGGAGTTGGTGAGGGTGTTTGACAAGGAAATTCTGTATGGAATGTGTTTCTCGGTTTCTGGGAAGGGATTTGATATTTACTGAGATTTAAAATACGTCCATTTCATGGCGCGGTAGGGTGTTAGCTTACAGAAATACGGCACGAAGGCCTGGCTATGTGGGGCCCATGCTTGTTAAACGCAGGACTATGAAAAAATAGTGAGATAGGTGTCTGCCCCATGAGACTGGTTAAATAAACAGATCAGATTAATTTGCATCAACTGTGGAAACTAGTTTTTAGGTTATAGTACCTATGGCTCTGATAAGTGAATCTCTTACAAGGCAAGTTATCAAACTTTGTCTATATTAGGATCTTACTTTTGTAAAAACTAAATACTGGTTTAGAAGAATAGACTTGTACACTAAAATTTGATTCAGGGTACTTGTAGAGAATAAATCAAAGTAGGTTATGGGTGAACTTTTTTTTCTTTTGCAAATATTTTAATTTTGGAAAGTTGTACATAGAGTATTATTTTACAAAAATAAAGAAGATTGGGAAGCAGAGAAACCTGGGAATCAGCGGCGATCACCCGTCCTCAGCGCCCTCTGTGCACAGGTGACTCGCGTTTCCAGTCGCGCCCAGCATGTCTGAGTCGCTGAGGATTTTTGGAAAGTGTGTTTAAGGGTGGCTCGATGATCTCCCCCACTGAGTCGTGTGATCATGTCACCGATCCGCGCGGCTGGAGATCAGCCAGTTTCTCATTTTTAAGTCTTAAAAATAAGGCTGAGGCCAACATCCTTGGTACAAAAGCCTTTCCGGCACCGCCAGCTCTCCTACAACAGATCCCTGGAATTACCTTGACTGAGGCTTGGGGTGCAGGCTGTCAGCCTTAGTTTCCGTAAAGCCTTCATCTTATCACAGCATCAGTGTGTTGTTACAGCCTCGTGCAGGGGATTTGGAGGTGGGCATGAGCTTCGTCTTGACCCTCTGCTGCTGACCGGGGTGTGGGAAATGCTGTGCATGGAGCAAACGATGTCCATGGGTGGACAGCTTCCCAGGTGGACTGGATCTGGCTCAGGGCTCCACTCTCACCAGTGCTGGGTTCCCCAGTCCTCCCACTGGCGGAGAAGCAGGGGCTCTTGGGACAGAGACACGGTGGTGGACTTGGAATGGGCTGGGTGGGCACAAGGAGCCATCAGGGACAGGGAGTGAGCGGTGCTGAGCTCGTGCCCCTCCTGACTGGAACCCGCAGGCCCAGCCCTGCCTGTCCTGCAGTCCGGCCCAGCCCCTGTCCCCTGGGACCTTGGTGTGGTGGCGGCTGAGGTCTGCACCAGAGGTCTGTAAACCCTGGCGGGACCAGCATGGCCATGCTGCACTGGGGGCCAGGAAGGACACTGAGGTTTAGCTTTCTTACAGTCTTTGGGTTCCAAAGATGGTGTCCTTGGGTTTCTGCTGGTCTCTTAACAGTGTGAAGGCCATTCTCAGTTTGAGGGCCTGGACTTGGGGGTAAGTTTGGAGACACCCCTTTGCAGAACACAGACAGGCGTGATTTTCCCAGGGATAGCATCTTCGCCTGGGCCTGCACCTCTGTTTCTGTTGTCAAGGTCCGGGCAGAGGACGGTCCTGCCACTATGCTGTGGCGTCCTGTGCTGGGGTAGGGTTGGTGCGGACAAGGACACCTTGTTGGCCACAGATCTGTAAACCCGTTCTGGACAGGAAAAAGCGTGTCCCCTCACTCTCCTCCCCAGGCAGGGCTCCCATCTTGCTAACCTTGGCAGCGGGAATGCGGGAGGAACGAAGCTTTGTGTCCTTTTGGGCTCCAGGGCTGTGTGCATGACCCGCCGTCTGTTCTGTCCTAGCGTCCTTTTCCTCCCCTTCCTGGTTTCCCGCCTGCCTCGCCGGCGAGGCTGGAGGTGGCCGTGTGCGTGCCTCTGTGGGGATCGGAGAGCAAAGGGCAGGAAACCAGCCACGGATCAGGGAGTTGAAAGCCGCACTTCCTGTTTCTCTTGGAAACCCTGGCGCAAGGACCGGGGATGAGGGGCCCACAGATTGCTGAGCGAAGCTCCTTGCTGTCACCAGGGAGGAAACCGAAGCCTGGTCACAGCAGCTGGGAGGCTTTGTCCCCCAGGGCCAGGTGGGACCAGCTCAGCGCCTGTGTCCGAGCTGACCTGAGGCAGGGCTCAGCTGCAAACCACACACTGTCACAGCACCGGAGGGATGGGGCTGGTGGCAGGTCTCAGAACCCGAGCCGGGACCTGGGTCTGTCTGGGCCATCAGGGTGCAACCCGGGGCCCTGTGCTGTGGCTTTCTTGCCGAGAGCTCTGTCCGGGGGCTGTACACACAGGCTGTGCATGTGGGGTCAGTCACACAGCACTTCCCTGCCTGTCTGGTGCCCTCACACACCTTGCCCAGCCCAGCGCTGCTACATACGGGGCACCTGGGTTTCTTTGCATAGTACCAGATGCTGGGTGAAGCTGATGTCCATCTTGGCACAGCTGCTGGCAGCCGGGACGGGAGATTCTGCAGCCTGGACTCCGGGGAAGCCCCGATTGCACCTCTGCCGCTATCCAATCGCATGGCAGAGGGGGCCGTTCAAAGTCTGAACAAGATGGGAAGCAGAAGAAACCCTATTTGGTTACTATTTGCTCATTAAATGGTGAACATAAATTGTGAACAGGCAGTGTTCTGATTTCTTGTTTTCCTAGGGAGGCTTGGGTGAGGTCTTGCTGTGGTGCCCAAGCTGGCCTGGAGCTCCTGGCCTCGAGTGATCTTCCTGCTTCAGCCTCCTGAGTAGTAGGACTACAGACAGGCCTGCACTCCACCTGTAGCTGCCCCCAGAACTGCTTTGGACGTTCACCTGAGACAGGCAGGGTTTGCTGTGAGTGGGGTTGGGATCTCGCTCAAGTGTTTCGGGGTCATTTCCCTGGTGGCCCTGACTTATTCAGGACAAAAAGTGCAGCTCTTAGAATGGCAGTACACATGGAGAGGAGGCAGCTGCTGTGTTCCACAAGGCTCTGGAAGGGTGGAGTCCGGGATAATTTTCAGCACTGCATGGGGCCAGTGGAGCCACTGGGGCTGGGCAGATAGCAGGAGCCAGTCGGGGCGTAAGTCCCCAAGTTTGATGGCCACCCAGGGTGCCTTCCAGGCAAGCTCTGGGCCAGCTCAGGGTTGGGGTGAGAGGTCTGGTTGGAGCAGCACTGAAAAGCTTGGCACCTGTAATCTCAGCACTCCCGAGGCAGGAAGATTGCAAGTTTAAGCTCAGCCTGGGTAACTTAGGGAGCTCTCGACCCCAAACAAAATAAAAGCAGTAAAAGGGCTGGGGATGTAGCCCAGCCCTCCTGGCCCCCATGTGTGCGGTGCCTTGGAGACTCACCAAGCCAGTGCTTCTGTGTGGTCAGCCCAGTGCTCAGGCAGGGTGGGGCGGGGCGGCCGCCCGTGGGTGACCTCTGCGCTCCGCCCCAGCCACAGGCCGGCTGAGGCCCTGATGGAGACTGAGCCGCACTGAGCCACTGCGGCCCCCACAGCACAAAGCTCTGATTGTTCGGGTTTCACAAACCGCAGCTCAGAGGCCCTGCCTGGCTAAAGCTGCGCTTTGGCTTTTTTGTTTTCATAGAAGTTTTTAAAATTAACAACCTACCTTCCTGGTTCTAGGGCTATTATGTTAATTGTGGAGAGTATAAAATAGATGCAAATGTTTGGATGCGGAACACAGATCTGCTGCGAAAGTGCAGGGCGCTGACCCCCACTCGGCTGCTTTCCGGGTCTCCTCCTGGTGGCTTTTGTCACCGAATCACCTGCTGTCTGTCTTTTATAATTTGCTGTGTTTATTTAACAACCTCCTGGTGAATACTCCTCCTCATCTCGGTTTGAAGTAGATGACTTTCCTGGACTTCGAAGCTACTTTCCTGAGGTTATTTCTCGTGCTTGGCTCTGAGAAGTGTTTGTCATAATGTGTTCCCAGTGCTGCCCCGAGGCTCTGCTTGGTCTGGTCCCCAAGTCCTTCTGTGGTCTTGGCACTGGACGACCTTCACGGCCACTTCTCAGGAAGCAGGTTGGGCATCCAGATGCCCGGAGCTGGCGGCGTCTCCCGAGCTTCCCTCCAGAGAGGCCCCTGCCGTTATCGCGCTGGTTCTGGAGAAACTTCTCTGAGTAGGACGCTCGGTAGGACGCTCCATCAGTGCCACCGCCGCCATTGGGAGCTGCTGTTCTCGGGTTTTCTCTGCGATGCCAGTAAACCCAGCAGAGAATTTTTCTCTGTGGTCTCAGAGCGAGGCTCCAGGTGCTCTCGGTTACTGCTGCTTCCTTCTCTGGCACCTTGGTCTCCTCCTGCAAAACCACTGTGCCCCTGTCCCCCCAAAAGAGCCGGGTGCCCCGAGGCTGCTCCGGAAGGAAAGACAAGCGGCTGTGTGTCTATTTTTGCCTCGTGCTGTGCTTGGCTTATCAGGCGCTTTGCCCAGGAGTAATTGACTTCCGCCGCCCTCTTCCCAGCTCCACGGTCGGAAGTGCTTCCTCCCTCCTGTGGGCTGAGAGGCCTTCAGATGGCGTCAGACTGGGCGCACCCCACATCCCGCCTCTGCCCTTTGCCCACTTCCACCGCCCTGCTTGCAGCCAGACACAGTGCTTCCCTTTTCACCCCCCGCTGATCCTGCCCAGTGCTGGAGACCAGGAGCCCTGGCCTCAGAGCTGAGCCAGTGCTGACCACTGAGTCCACCGCACCTTCTGCTTCTTTCCCTGCAAGCACAGGCACTTTGTCCCCACTCTCCTTCCTTTTTTGGTCTTCTCTCCCTCTCCTTCCCGTCCTCCTTTGGTGCTGTGGCCTCTGGGTCCTGGATCTGGCCACGGGCCCACAGAAGGAGGCAGGCAGCCGTGGCAGGGGACACAGCTCGGACGCCGGCAGCCACAGACCTTGGCACTGAGACCCCAGCTGCTTGCGTCCCACTTTCTCTGCAGCAGAGGCCAGCAGCCAGACCCTCATGAGCCCCTTTTGGAGCGGGACAAGGAAGGGCAGACCTTGCCACACCTTAGCCATGGTTTCAGCCTCCCCGAAACCCTCTCTCGGGATTCCCACAGCTTCTTTCACAGGACCTGAAACCAGCCAGATTCCATTGCCCAGGTGCCCAGACCGTGGAGCAGAGCCCAAAGCCTCCGCTTGTCAGGGCAGTGCACCCACTGCCCCGCTGCGGCCCCTGGGTCTGGCTGTCGAGCACTTGGTGACGCCGGGGCCGTCTCGGGCCCTGCAAGTGCGGCCCTGGGGCCTGGGGTGCCATGGGGCTTGGGGTGAAGTATCAGGGTATCGGGGTGTGGAGCAGGCAAGGAGTCAGGGTGGGAAGCAGGAGGCAGTGGGCCGATGAGGAGCCCGGCAGTGCTGGTTTTTGCACTGTCCTCTCCCTCTGGTGGCTGCCATGCAAGGGGACAGTGTGCCCTCACCGTCTCATCTCAGGTGAAATGACAGTGACCGTGGAGCTCTGGGGCAGCACTGGATGCCCATGGTGCGTTCGTTTGCTTTGCAAGGGTCTCGGGCTCTGCGGTGTCTGCGGCTGGGAGCTGCGGGGTGAAGCAGACAGCAGCTATGCATAAGGGAGCCATCCCCACGGGCTGTGTGGACTCGGTACCAAGCACGGCGCCCTCCCACCAGGATAGTGCCACCTCCTCTTGGGCTCCTGTTCCAGAAGGGGCTCCGGCCTGCTCCCTAAGATCAGAGCAGAGGGGCTGCACGCCAGTGCCTGGTGCCTGGTGGGTTCCTGCCATCTGTCTCAAATGGCTGGGAAGGAATTCTCAATGGAGCCAAGAGTCAGATGTGGGGACTCACACGGAGCACTGTCATCCCAGCACTCAGGAGGCTGAGGCAGGAGAAGCACTGTGAGTCCATGGCCAGTCTGGGCCACAAAGTGAGTTCGAGGCCAGCCTGAACTGCACAGTGACACCTACCTCAAAAGGATAATAAATAAATAAATAAAGATATATGTATCTAAATGGATGGAGCAGAGAGCAAGATTGGATCATAGTTGCTGAAGGTCAAAGAAACTAAATTGCTGGGGAATGGAAGCCCAGACCTGCTGCCTGAGGTTAAGGGGGGCAGGCCCGGGTGGGGCGGGTGGGGCGTAGGTGGGCTGCTTGGTTGCCAGGCAACAACCAGACCCGAGGCAGTGAGTGTCATGGTGCCAGGTCCTGGTCACAGCACAGCGGGCTGGCTGCCATCCTCAGTGGCCTGCTCTGTGCCAGGAAGAGCTGTATGGGACATGCAAGGAGTCACACACAGATGAGTCAGGCATGGCTGTCCCAGGTGCTTGGGAGGCTGAGGCAGGAAGATCACTGGAGCCTGGGAGTTCAAGGCCAACCTGGGCAGCACAGCCGGAACCCGTCTCAGCAAAAAGAAGAAAAGAAAAAGGAACTGATAAGAAAAAGTTCTATCTACTCGGATGCCAGCGATGCCTACAGGATGAGGTGTTGGAACAGCGAGCTGAGCCCTGTTTCTCTGCTGCTTAACGCATGTGAAGAGTAATGGTGGAAAGACAGCCGAGCTCTGGGTGCCACCTGGCCACCACAACTGCCATGGTCACCTGGCCCCTCTTCCACGTCTTCTCCTCTGGGAGGAGGGTGGTGACATCCCCACCCCATGCGCCCCAAGTGTGGCCTGGGACACAGGGCTCAGTCAGCCACTGGGGTTTGAAGGCGCTGGGACCTGGCACCTATGGTGTACAGCCTCACTGTTCGGCAGAGGTTTCCAAGGAGAAAGCTGAATTCTGCCGGCAGCCAGATAGCTGGGACCTTCCCGACCTGTCTGCTTAGCTGAACCAACTGACTCTTCAATTAAAAGGGACCAAGCAGCCTGGCAATTCGGGTTCAGACCTGCGTGATGCAGCTGCCCCTGGGCACAGGCAGTCACCCCAGAGTGCTGGGGACTTCTGAAGCCCCACATCCTCCCACGGGGTCCCCCACCAAGTGTTGCCTGTTTTTGCCTCCCCAGGCTGAAGGCAGAGCTCGGGACCTGGGACGTGAGCCCCATGCGCTTGGTGAGCAAGGCCCCCCCGCAGCTGACTCCTGTTTTGTCCCTTCTGAAGCCACAGCCCACATTTTCCCCTCCGGCTGCGCATTTCTGCCTCAGCTGGGTGACCAGGGACCTGCATCCTAACCAAAGAGCAGCCAGGGAAACAACCACATGAAAGGATTCTTCTTCTAAGAAATTCTGGGCTGTCTACGAGATGGATAAAAATACTTCCATCTTGTAGCAAAACAGTACAGCAGCTTTTTACACTTAGACATGAAGTGAAATTCATGAGTGATAAAAAAATAGGGAATGTTTCCATTTTAAAAATTATTAGAGTAACAGACACATTGCCACTGACTCCTCCCCGCACACGCACTTCCCCTCCCTTTGCACACACACGTCCCCTCATCCTCACCACTTTCTGCAGCAGCTCTGGAGTCCTCTTTCCTCAGGGTCTTTAGCTGTGCTGTCTTGGCTGCTTGTGTGTCCTGAACTGATTCGAAACATTCCCCTTTCCTGGTCACCTTGACTTTGGAGAAGAGCCAGAAGTCACGTGGTGCCTGATCCAGGGAGGGAGGTGGAGGGGGACACAGGGTGATCTTATCTCTGTTGCATGGCCCTCGGCAGCAGCATTCGCAGTACTTTTTTTTAAATCATGTTTTCAAAAGACCCTGGGGAGAAGACTTCCAGAGCTGCATCTGACGTGCGGAGAGCAGGGTGTGTGTGAGGGAGGTGGGATCCTGAGAGGGCGCCTGGCAGTGTCTGTCACCGTGGTGTACTGTAAAGGTTGAGACCGTCGCTGTACGTTCCCATCACTGCACATTCCTGTTGCCTTGCAGAAGCCACCACACTGCACCTTCTTCCCCTGCGTGTGGGGTGTGCTCTTGTGGGCTGAGCCTCAGTCTGGCAGTTGCTGGTGGGTGCAGGGCAGGGGAGCGGGCGTGGCCGGGCTGAGGCTCAGCCCTCACCGCAGCCCTGTGAAGCCACCCGAGGTTGGGCTCCTGCATCCCGAGTGTGGGAAGTGACCGGGGCGGGGGGGGGGGTCCCACACGGGATCCTCACAGTCTGTGGCATCGTGGGGAGAGCACCTGGTGACCTCGGGTGCAGTTCCAGGTAGAAGCGCAGCCTGGAGGTGGTAGCTTTCTGTTTCTGGGCCGTAATGTTCCATAGTCTGCAACAAAGACCGATGTGTGCCACACGGTGGCTGAGAGGGAAGGAAAGCCGGGACAAACAGAAAAGAAAAGTATCACTTGCTGTCCAGGTTTCATCTGCTCCGAGGGAGGAAGCCAGACCTAGGGGCCGGACAGAGGCGGCTGCCAGGTTGGGGTCCACAGTGGCGGGTACAGCTCAGCCCTGTGAGGAGTTGCGCTTGGGGCGATGTCTCCTGTGTGTGACCAGAGGAGGAAAGCAGGAAGGACAGTGAACAGGGGAGAGCCTGGAGCGCGGCCTCCTGGTGCAGGGAGCGGGTCCAGCCCGCCCGTGCGGGTGCCCGGCTCTGTGGGTCGCAGCCAGAGCTGTGTGAGTGGAGACGCCTCCCTCTATGCAGAAGCGGCCCCCATGGCCCAGTCAGTGAGGTCAGCGCAGGGGGCTCCCCAGGTGGGGCAAGCCAGCCCCCGTCACCCGCAGAGACTCCCACAGGCGTGAATCCTCTTTGCCGAGGCATCTCAAGGCTGAGGATGTCACGGCTTTGCTTGAAGCAGCTGTGCTGTGACTCCTTGTCCTCCTCCTGGGTGGCCAGTTAGGGTGGCGCTGTGGCCAGTGTATGCTGATGCCAGGCCTGGAAAGCTTGTGTGTGGGTGCTGAACACCTCAGTGCTCCCCGAAATGACAGAGCCTCAGGTGGTCACAGAAAGAGGAATGCGAGGAAGGTGGTGTTTTGGATTCACTTTTCCTTCTAAAGGAACAGTCGTTCCTGGGTACTTGCTTGCCTGCCTTCTCTGAGGCAGAGGTGCAGGGTGGAGATGCTCGGGCTCCGGGGCCTCCCTCTCCAGTTACCCTCACCCTTACTTCATGTCTCGGTAGCGGTGGCTGCTGAAGCCAGGCCATGTGCTCACCAGGCACGTGCTCTGCCAAGCTGGGCCCCAGCGACTCCCTGGCTTTGCTTCTCTGTCCTTCTTGATGCTGCTGTAGGCACTGTATGCTGGGCAGTGTGGATGCTGTAGAGCTCCCTGCATGGTGAGAGCCGCTGCACGCTGTGCTGTCTCTGGGTATTGCTTGGCTCCCCCAGTGCCTGGTGCAGGGAGCCGTGGGACTCATACCTGTACTTTTGCACGCCATATCCTGTTGTCACGTGCTTATCAGTGTGAGGTGCTACCCCAGGCCCCTGAAGACTCAGCAATCACGAAGCCTGATTCTCAGATGGCCCAGGGTCTAGAAGTTAGCAAGACCTAGGCAGTGACCTCCTATACACCCATGGTGATCAGAGCCTAAGTGACAAAACCAAAATGCAGTAGCTCTTAAGAGATGAAATGATGACATTTTCCTTGGGTATACTTTTAAATATGGAATCTATTTTTGCATGATAAAGAAAAAAGTTCTTCCTCCTGTAATTGCTTTTCTCAGCAGGAATGATGTTAATAGTGTGATAGAGTCTTGTTGATTCTTTTTACTTGAATGAGGGGGTATCTTGTTACTTTTGTGCTGCTGGGGCAAAATACCCACAAGTTAAGGAGGAGAGGTTTATTTTGGTTCACAGTCAGCTGGCTCCAAGGCAGGGTAGATGGCAGAGGGGCTCCAGGCAGGAAAGGAGAAACAGTTTATGTTTCCTACCTGCAGGTAGGAAGCAACAAGTCTTCCTTCTTACCCTTTTTATTCCATTCAGGAAACAAGCTTATTGGTTGGTGCCACCCATACCCAGGGTAGGGCTTCCTCTTGAGTAAATCCATTCAGCCAGGCCCAGATCTATGCTAAACCAATCAAAGGACTAACCCAGTATCAAATATCCATGGTCCAGTGTCACACACTCATGATCTAGTCATCCCAAGAGCCCTACCAGTGAGTACATGAGGTTTGTTGAGAGGTGGCATCTACATGTAAGCCAACACAGGAGGGTTAACTCTGTTTACCTGGCACTGGGTCACATTCTCCCTGGGCCTTAGTTTCCTCTTAGGTTGTTCACAGCGTCTGCCTCTTAGACCAGTCTTCTGTAACACTTTGCAGTCTGTTCTTTTATTTCTGTTGTTCATTGTCCCATGCACCATGTCTGAGACTGTGGCCCTGGATTGCACTGAATGGAAATCCACGCTGAATTATTCCCATATCACTAGACATAGATCCTACATTCAGACAAAACAGGACTTTGCTGAGGTTGTGAAGACTTGCTGGAGGAAGAGGCAAACATTTCAGCTACTTATGAATTTTTGGGCAGAGAAAATTACAGTTTGGCAAAGAAAGAGGCAAGAATTTATTTTATTCAGTGAATAATTACTGGATGCTTACAATGTTCAGAAATTGGCACAGAAAAGGGAAGGAGACTAACAAACAGGAAACTAGGCCTGCTCCGAAGTAGCCTGGGGCTGGTGATTTATGCATTTGGGGAATGGGTATTAGGGGACTTGGCCAAAATGGGGGGAAGTTCACTGAAGGGGTGCATTGTTGCTCGACTTCAAGCGTTAGGCCAAGAGTAGCAGCATTCCACTCCCTCCCTGTCCCCCAGGGAAAATCTGCCGACTGACCTAGCAGAGGTATTCCTGGAGTTAACTGGACCTCTGCAGAGGTTGCCACCCCCACGGGTCTCGTAACAGCTTGTGAGTTATAGCTGCTACTTGAAGGTAGACAAGGCTTTTTAGGGAACACAAGGAAACTCCCTAAACTTATGGATCCTGTAGGGCATAAGGATGGACTGGGGAAGGTGAGACCTCATCTTTGCCCGGGAGAGTAGAGACATTTTTTTAATCTATAGTAAGAACAATCAAAGGCCGTCTGGGCAGAGGGCTGATGGAACAGCACGGAGTGTTCCTGCAGTGGTTACTCTCTTCTGGAATAAAGCACCCGCCAGCCTGCCATGGCGTGATGGCCTTGACCTTAGAGGGAAAGGAGGGCATGCACGGCAGGGAGGGTTGGGATGGAGAGGGAGGAGGAAGGGGGCATGAGCGGCGGCTGAGGGTTGTCCCAGGGGCTTTTGGGCCCCACTGCACTCCTGGGAGCAGGGACTGCTCTGATCCGACCAAATGCAGGTGAAGACGTGGAGCAGGTAGAGACCGATCAGAGATCCGGCAGCAGGGGCTACTTGGGAGGTTTTGGGCTTGGGATGTGCTCAGGCAGTGAGGATTTCACACCCTGGTCAGAGGCTGTTTGTCATCAGCACTGAGCGTCGTGCACCTGAGTGTGATGGAATCAAGGGCTGAATTCACTCCATGAAAGGTGTGTCCCCTTCCCCAGCTCGTTATTTTAGGGAAAGGCAGGAGGAAAGCCATGGCAGACTTGGCAAGACAACAGCAGTAACTTCTGAGCACTGTTGAGCTGCATGAGCTGTTCAACTGGACCCAAGGTCGGGCCCGTCCACAAGCTGGACACAGAAGCGTGACCGGCTTGCAATGGTCGGAACTGGTTCCTTGCAGGGCTGATGTACATATCAGTCCGAGGAGATGCTGCCAAGAATAACATCGAATGCTCTGCAGCCTGCAGGAAAAGCCTACACAAATCTATTTTTAATAAGTTCTTGAAAGAAGAAAACCATGGCAGGCAGTAAATTAATGCAGTTATTGAGAAGCCACTGCCGCTTGCAGAAAGCCCGGATCTGTGTGTATGTTCTGACCTTTGCCAGAGCTGGAGCCTGGTGGGGCTGATACTGGTCACCTTGTTCCTCAAGTGAAAGTGACATTCAGTTTCTGCTTCGCTTTGTAGCAGCCTCGGCAGTGTGTCAGGTTAGACCAGCGAACTTGGTAACAGTTGACATTTTTGACATAGGAACCCACCGAGGTCGTTGCTCAGCCTGATGGCTCAGAGACACGTCTGATGCAGCGACACGGAGGGGTGACTGTCCCCAACTGAGACCCCAGGGGTCTACCTGCTTCTGAGACTCCAGGGAGGGAGGGCAGCTGGCATGGAGGAGGGAGAGAAGCTCATGTTGGAAAATTTTGGAGGAGTAGAGTTAATAAAAATATGACAGAGATAATAAAGACAATTCATTAAAAAATCAAAAAATGAATCAAAAAGGCGTAAAACTAAATTCAGAGGCTTCACTTATTATGCAGTATTTTTTTACTAAGAACAGCAGCAGGGGGCTGGGGATATAGCCCAGTGGCATAAGTGCCTGCCTGGCAAGCATGAGGTTGTGAGTTTGATCCTGGGTACCAAAGAAAGAAAGAAAGAAAAGAAAGGAAAGGCAGGAAGGAAGGACAGCAGCAGGCCTTCAGTTCTTAAAGAGCCATACCTCCTTACAGATTACGGTTTAATTATAATTAATACTTCTGAAAAGTCTACACCAAGCTCTTCTAGTTTGTTCGGTGCGGGCCGTGAGGGAGGGACGTGATCCACAGCGTTGTAAGTTGTTGCTTTCTGCGAAAGTGAACCGAGCCTCACTACATGTGGTTCACTCCTCACACGAGAGGGAGGGCGTGTGTCCATGGTGCACGGCGAGGGTGTCAGTAAACGCACACCTGAGCAGCCCAGCTGGGCGCCAACCTTCGGCCTTCAGTCTGCAAAGCACAACAGAAGTCACTAAAATAAACAGGAGCAAAGGACGCTAGTGCTGAGCTCTCCTCCAGTCCTGGGAGCGCAGGGCCGTGGATCCGCAGCCAGGGCTCTCCACGCTCACAGGCAATAGACCTCACTTTCCTCCTCCTCTTCTCCTCCACCTCCTCCCCTGTCTTCTTCTCCTCCTCCCTCCTCCAGAGCCTCGCACACAGGTCCTGTCCCCCGTGCCATCCTCTCAGACGTTCTAATGTCTGCTGTAAGTTTTCAGATGGTTTAAGAAATTGTTATGAGCATGACAGCTTCGTTCCCTCCCTGGCTGTCCTGAGGAACCACCACTAGCACCGCTCACTCAGATCAGAGCCGGCTGTGTGGCGTGGATGTGGCTGGACTTGAGCAGAGAGAGGACTTGGGTTTTACCTGCAGTAAGTCTTTGTGGGCGCAGTCGTAAAATTGCAGCAAAAGGTATTTTTAAAGGAAGAAAACATTAGCACTGTTACTTTAAAAAAAAAAAAAGTCTATGTGAACTCTGCAATTCGTCAGAGTGAATTTACAAACTCAGTGACGCTTTTAACACTGTCATTAATATTTGCTGTCGTACATGTGTGTGTGTGTGCGTGCATGCACGTGTACTGCATGTTGAACAGAACCTGCCCTTTTGTGTTCACTGCAGGCAGTGACTTTCTAAACTCATGGCCAAACAAAACATCAAATTATGATCTTGGTGCTCGTCTGTTGTGACTGGTATTTTACATCCCAATTTGTTTGGACAAAGTATAAAATTCAGGCCAATTTTTCATTTAAATTGGCTTAACATTTTTTATAAGCTGAGTCACGGTTATGATCTTATAATAACAGTGTAACTCTAGGTCCTTGTAATCTATTGTAAAGGTCTTGTCTTCCTTGAGATTTTACCCTAAAGTTTCCATTTTTAAGCTAATTTACTTAATGAAGTTAATGTATAATATAAGATTCACATTTCCTTTGTAAGATTTTTAAGTTTTATTGGTACATGTTTGCAGTGCATGCAGCTCAGTCATCAGGAGTGGTCACGCGTACAGATGAGCTGTGTCCTTTTCAGGTCCTCTTCCCCTCCCCCTTCCCCTCCCCCTCCCCCCTCCCTCCTCCAGCTCCCCACCCCCATCTTCATATTTGCTGGCTTGTTAATCTCAGTTCACGTCACGGCGGGTCATCACACATCAGTCCGGGCCGTTAGGCTCGCGCGCACGGCTCGTCTTTATTCTTGCTCTCCTTCCCCGCCTCCTCACCCCTTGAACTTGTTCGGTCCTTATTGCAGGAGATCCGTCCCCTCCCTCTCTCCCTCCTTATTCTCCGTGTTGGTACTTTGCCTCACTCAAATGAGAGATACCATTCTGTATTTAAGCCCGTGTGTCTGGTTTATTTCATTCAACATCATATTTTCCAGGTGCATCCATTTTCCTACAAATGTCTCAAGTCTGTCATTCCCTACAGCCCAGGAGTATTCATTTTTATGCAGATACCATATATTCTTTATCCAGTTGTCCGCAGGTGGGTGTGGGGGCTGCGTCCAGGATTTAGGGAGTACGAATTGTTTTGCCTCAGCGTTGGTGTGCAGGTATCGCTCTCGTGCGATGTCACTGGCTCCTGGGGAAAGATACCAAGAAGGCAGGTACCTGGATCACACGGAATTTCTACTTTCAGTTCTCTGAGAAGTCTCCGTAGTGACTTCTGTAGCAGCTGCACCAGTTTACATTTGTTTCTTGAAGTGTGAGAAATGCATGATTGAACCGTTGGTGCTGTGCCCACACTGTCAGCATGCTTCTCTGAGTAAAAGTGCTGTGTTCACACGCCCGACTCGCTTTAAATCCGAAGTCACATCTTCTCATTTGAAAAGCATTTCTGCTGGGTTTTTTATGTCATGAATATCCGAAGGCCCTCGTCATGACTCCGCGTGTGTGAGAGGAGGCAGAGCTGTGTCCTCCCCTGTCGATGGCACCGCCCTTCTGGAAGTGATGGCATCTTCTGCCCCTGTCTGGCGACGCACCGGGGACAGGGCCAAGGATGGAGGGACAGGAAGCCAGAGCTCCTGCCTGCTCTCTGCTGTCCCGAAGCGTCCGCCCTGGGATTTGGCAGCTCTCACCGGATGTGCACCCCTGCACGTGTGACTGGGAGCAGTTCTGCACAAACAGGCCATGAATCAGGTGGCAAAGCCACCTCGCTCCAGCCTCTCTTTGATAGCTCTACTTCCTTGGGAAAATCTACGATTGTTTAATTTGTTTCCTGCTTCAGTGTAAATGCTTTGAAGCTGCGCCTGTCTCTGTCTCTGTTTCTAACTTATGAGATAACAAGGGTTTTGAGACGACATCCATTTAAAAAGCAATTGATCACTGGGAGTAAAGAAGGAAAATATTAAAAATGTAAACAGTTTCTAGAACCACTGAGTCAGCAGAAATGTTTTGTCATTTGATACCGAGGTAGCTTCTCCTGAGTAATTTGTGTGTCTATCTAGTGCTCTAGCAACTGTTAAAATAAACAAAGCTGGCGGACCAGTAAAGAGCATTAGAAGGTACTTAGTGGGAATGCAGGCTCCAAACATTGCAGGCCATTTGCAGGGGTGAGGAGTGAGACATCCCCAGGCCTTGCCCAGAGGGTGTGGGAAGTAGGAAACAGCCTGCTACACACTCAGCCCGAGGGCATTTACCTTTGGCAACAGCTCCTGAAGTCATTCTGTGAGCCGCTGCAGGAGGGCGGTGTAACGGGGCTGGCCGATCCCGCACAGTGGCGGGGAAGTTAGGGTCCATTCTGGCACACGGGGAGGGTTTCCTGGCCATGCTAACAGTTCCAGATCTGTGAAGATTTTCCTCTCAGCATTGATGAAGGTTGTGCAGGTCACAGTTGTCATTGTCCCTCCTTTTAGAGATCTTCAGAAACTGCGCGGCAGCTCTTATTGTCAGAAAGTAAAGTCTGTGGAGGAGATGAGCCTGGACGTCTAGCACTCACGTGGTCATGCCGCTGTGTGTGTCACCCCGCTGTCTGCACAGCTCTCCACACGGTCATGACCCAGGGCACTTCAAGCGCTCTGTGCCTGGCAGGGACCTTTTGCTCGAGAAATTCCTTTGTGTCCCTCTCATCCTTCTGACTCTGGGTGGTTAATGCCAGGCAAGAAGCGTGGAGACCACGCTGATTCTTATCTAGAGCAAGGAATCTTCTTCCTGTGAGCACTGGGTCTGCGTTCTCATTGCCCTGCCAAGAGTGTAATTCTCCAGGCCGGGGGCTGAGGTGCGGCCCGGGGTGAGCTGTCAGAGCACGGTGTCAGAGGCTGTGCAGCCCGAGGTGACCGCTCGTTATGAGAAGTGACGGTGTGTGCTTTGTCTCCCGACCTGAGTGGGGACAGCATCACGCTTGATTAAAGAGAAGTGTTTGCCTTCTAAGGCTTTTTAGCTTGGATGTGCTGTACTGCCAAATTCAAAGACACATTTTGCCCTAGATGGAGATAAGTCACTTAGATATGGTGTTTGACGTCCTTGCGAGCTTGGGTGAGTCCTGGGTAGCAGCTTTGGACAGAGAAAGTCTGGCAGAAACTGTGGTAGTGTGATCCCCACCACCAGTCACATGGGGTATTTCAGACAAAAAGGAGTGTGGATTTTGGGGTGTGGCTTACTGTTCATTTAATTTGGGTCTTAGTTACCAATTGCTGCATGCAAATTAATCAAGCAACAAGCAGATTAAACCGAGGCCCACTGGGTCAGACTTTTGGGCCTGGGCAGCAGGAGTGGCCAGGCCAAGCCACCTGGCTCAGGGTCCCTCACGGGCCACCCTCAGGCACCAAGCAGGGCACAGCCAGGCGAGGACCTGCTGCCCACCACACGTGTTGTCAGGGCCTGGAAAGGGCTGGAAACACCTGATCCCCACCCTGCAGGCTTCCCACAGGACAGCACACCAGGTGCAGGTCGCTTCCTTCAGGGGGCAGGGCAGGGCGGGGAGAGAGGCCCAGGATGGAGGCCACACTCCTCTTGCACCTGAAGTCGTGTGTTGGATTGTCCAGTGTCCCCTGGGATGCCACATGCATGCTGGCTCCTCAGGGGCTCTGGGCAGGTGGAGGGCTGGCTGCCATCAGGGACCACTGCTCTGGGGGCACCGACTCTTGAGGTCACAGGACCCAGCCCCTCACCCCTCCTCTAGAGTCAGCTCCCACCTCCCCCACCCACTGTCCCTGCTGGTGGCTGGGATCGGATCATCAACCTCCCTACCTGCCATAGGGTTATGGCATCTCACTGTGCTGGGGTCTCCTGTACCTCTTTGCTCTACCTTTAGTGATTCTTGTATGGTCCCTGTGACACGTTTCAGGACAGCCAGTGAGTTGTAGGACTGAACCTGTACCTTAGCACTGTGATACTGGGTGGTCCATCTGGTCACTGGCCCAGCCACCACATGACCAGGAGGCTGTGGTGTGCCCAGCCCGGACAGTAGGGCAAAGGAGTGACAGCTGCCAAAGATGGAGATGAAGCTGATTGTGCAAGGTTTTGCACAATTAAAAACTTATTTCTGGAATTCCCCATTTTGTATTCCAGGCTGTGATCTTCTGTGGGAAGGAAGGCTACAGGAAAGGGGACACATGTACGCTGTGGGGTGGAGGCCCGTGCTATTCTTCTGCACATGGACATCCAGTTTCCCACACAGCCTACTGAAGGGAGTGCCCTGTCCCTCTTCCGTGGTCTCGCACCTCTTTCTAAGAGGAACTCATGGGTTTATTTCTGCATGTTCCTCTTTGTTCGTTGTTAGATGTAACTGACGTTAGACCAGACCCTGCTGTGTGTGCTCAGGTAGAGTCATGCCTTCTTTCGTGTCCTTTGCTCAAGCTCGTTGTGGCCATGTAGGCTCTTTGGTGGTTCCTAACAAATTTTGATTTTTTATTTCAATTTCAGGAAAACGCCATTGGGATTTTGGTAGGGGTTGCATTGAGTCTGTAGGTCACTTTGGGTAATATAAATGTTTTAGCAATATTAATTCTTCCAATCCATGAGCATGGGCTATCTTTCTATTTATTTGAGATTTCTTCCATCAATCAATGTTTTCCTTAGTATTCACTGGACTTTTACTTTATAGTGAAATTTATTCTGAAGTATTTTTTATAGCCATTACGAATAGGATTATTTTATTGATTTCTTTTTCAGGTGTTGTTTTATATAAATGCAATTGATGTTGTATGTTGATTTTGTGTTCTATAGTGTAACTGATTTTTTAAAATATTTCATTTTGGTAGCATTAGGGTTTCCTATGTATCAGATCGTACACTGGCAAACAGAGACAATGTTTCCTCTATCTTTTCGCTGCTTATGCCCTTATTTGTTTCTGCTGCCTACCTGCTCTGGCCAGGACCTCCAGTGCTGAGCCGAATAGAAGCGGTGAGCGTGGGCACCCTCTGGTTCTTGCTTACAGAAAGGCCTTTTCACTTTACACCAGTGAGCATGCCGTTAGCTGCTGCTGTGTTGAAACACATTCCTTCGATCCTTAATTTGTTGAGAGAATTTTTGTTTTTTAATCTTGAAAATGTGGATTTTGTCAAATACCTATTCTGCATCTTTGAGATGATCATGCAGCTTTGTCCTTTGTTCTGTTAATCTGGTGGGTTACACTTAGGTGTTTGTGGAGGTTGAACCATCTTTGCATTGCTGGGATACAGCCCACTTGGTAGTGGTGAAGATTCTTTTAGTAGGCTGAATTCAGTTGAGTAGGATTTTGCTGAGGATTTTTGTAGTTCTTTTCATCTGCTATATTGGCCTGTGATTTAACAAACTTTTTGTGGTGTCCTTCTCTGGCGTTGGTATCAGACTAACACAGCCTCAAAATGCATTTGAAAGTACTCCTCTTCTTCAGTTTTTATGAGAAATTAAGAAGGATTAGTATTCTTTCTTCTTAAATGTTTGATGGTCCTGGCCTTTTCCTTGACGTGAGAGTTGGAATTTTGTTGTAAATAGCTCCTGTACTCTCTTATGGTCCTTTGTATTTCTGTGGTAACTGATAATGTCCCCTCTTTCATTTATAATTTTATCTGTTGTGTTTTCCCTAGTCCAGTTATCTTTTCAAAACAACCGTTCTTTACACTGAGCATTCTGTTGTTTTCTATTTTCTATTTTATTTGCTGCTACTCTGCTCTTTCTTATTTCCTGACTTCTGCTGATCTTGGGTTTAATTTGTTCTTCTTTTTTAGTTCCCTGAAGAATAGTGCTACATTATTTGAGGTCATTTGTTGTATCTAAGCATTATTACTATGAACTTCTCAGAGTTGCTCCTGACACATCCCAAAAGTTCTGTGTCATTTTCATTTGTCGCATATTTTAAAATGTCTCTAATGTTTTTCTTTTACTCGTTGAATGTTGTGGGAGCATGTTGTTTAATTTCCATGTATTTGTGAATTTTCCAATAATCTTCCTGTAATTGATGGCTAGTTTCATAGTACTATAGTCAGCAAAGGTATTGGATATGATTCTAAGTTTTCTCAGACCTGTTTTGTGGGGTAACGTGTGTGTCCGGGAGAATCTTTCCCATGCACTGGAGAGAGTGTGTGCTCTGCTGCCGTTGGTGGAGTGTTCTGTATGTGTCTGATTGGTCCCTTTAATCTAGCATTTAGTTTAAGTCTGATGTTTCCCCATCAGTTTTCTGTCCATTGCTGAAGTGAGGTACTGAATTACCGCTGTGGGCTACTGGGGGCCTCTTCCTTCATCTGTCATTATTTGCTTGACACATGTAGGAGGCTCAGTGTGGGCACATACACACTTACAACTGTTATATCCTCTGGTGAACTGACCCTTTATCACTATATAATGCCCTCTGTCTCATTTTAGTTTTTTATGTAAAATGTATTTTTTTCTGATGCAGTCATAGCTACCCATTCTCTTTTCATTGGTATTTGGTTGGAATATTTTTTCCTATCCCTTTACTTTGAGTTTCTGTGTCCTTAAGTGTGAAAAGTGTGTCTTATAGGTAGTGCATATATAGTTGGGCTTTTAAATCCATTCACCCACTTTGTGTCATTTGATTGGAGAATTTTAATGCCTTTGCATTCAAGGTAATTGCTGATAGGCAAGGTCTTACCACTGCCTGTTTTGTGCATTGTTTTCTGGTTGTTTTGCATATCTTTTATTCTTCCTGTATTTCTTTTGGTGATTTCTCCAGTGATATGCTTTGGCTTCTAACTTTTTTATCTTCTGTGAATCTACCATAGACTTTTGCTTTTTGGGTACAATTAGGCTTGCACAGAGCCCCCTACAGCAGGATATTTGAGGCTGATGACAATTTAACTATAATTGCCTATAAAAGTCTGCAGTTTACTCCACCCTTCTTCCTACATTTTGTTTTATGTTACAGTTTACATCTATTTTATATTTTATGTCTTCAACAATGATTGTAGTTTTGTTCATGAGCATTCTGTTCACAAACAATTCAGCTCTTAAACAAGGTAGTGAACGGAATTTTGGTTCCATTTACAGACTCCAGGCTGGGTGACAAACACAGCAGCAGCCGCGCTGCCCACACAACACAGACACAGCCCTGTTCCCCCAAATCGTTGAGCAAATGAAGTTCGTGAGCCAAGCTTCCACCATGTCAGTTATTTAAACCGCTCTTTTGTAAACTTTATACTTCCTGGTTGGGTTTCGAGAGCAGGGACCTTGCATTTTAATTCTCGGGTTCACATCTTGTTCCGTGTAATGCTCAGCCTGAAGTTCTGAATGTGTGACTCTGTGACTGGCACACCTCGTAGGGAGGGATGCTGTTCCACCCACCGATGCCTCACACCATCACCCACACTTGTTTTGTTGCCGCCGGTCCCGCAATCCTGCTGTTACTAATGACATTCTCCTCTCTTCTCTCTCCCCACCTGCAGCCTGTGCATTCCGCTACAATGGGCTCTCCTTCGTCTACCTTATCTACCTCCTGCTCATTCCTCTCTTCTCAGAACCAACGAAAGCAACGATGCAAGGTAAGAGCCTTTACGGTCCCCGTCCCACAGCTGTCCAGTCTGGGTGTGTGGTGTGGAGCTCCATGGCTTCATCTTTCTCTAGTGGGCAGGATGCCATCTGGGTACAAGGTGACCCTGTGGAAGTGGGGAATCCCGCCTGGTAAGGGCTGCCCAGGTGGGGCTGTGGGTAGCGTGCCGTGCCGCCCATGCCCAGATGCCCCCCTGCAGATGTTACTGTCAGGCCCTTTGCAGCGAGGTGGCCTTGTGCCTGAGGGGTGTTTTATTCCCTCTTGTTAGGTAGACCTGGCAGGTGGCAGGCAGCATGGGGCACATGCTACCCCTGGGCTGCTGAGGAGAGTGCTCAGAGCAAAGGGTGGCATTTCCGGGGCATGCAGAGAACATGGGATGGAAGCCTGTCCCATTCTGCCCCAGCCGTGCTCCAGCAGGTCTCTTAAGCACACGCAGCACCGTAGGGCAGCAGCAGTGTGGCTGCAGGTTTAGTTCTCGGCACCTTCCTGCTCGCTTTCTGCAAGACCTCAGGGTACAGAAGAGGGGAGCAGTGTTTTCTGAGGCTCTGATGAGGAAGAATAGTCTGGTTTGTGAATTTATTTCATCAAAGTTCTTCTACAAGTATAAAAGGGAAATGACACTGAGTTAATCTAATGCACTGTGTTTTTAACATGTTTTTGCAGTTCTGGGGATGGAACCCAGCACCTTTGCACTGAGCCATGTCCCCAGTGCCTTTTTATTGTATTTTTTCGAGAGAGGATCTCATTGAGTCACTGAGTTTTCCAGGCTGGGCTTGACCTGGGATCTTTCTGCTTCAGCCCCCTAGAGCTCTGGGATGATGGTTGTGAGCTGGGCTAGCTTGTTTGTTTTTTTAAACACATTTCCAATACTAGAAATAAGGAGAGTGCTGGTGCCACAGGTGAGTGTGACAGCTGTCTGTTTGTGTGAAGGGAAAAGGAAGTTAGGGCTGACCTGACCCACAGAGCGGCTTGGGAAAGGCCATGGTGCTGACTCGCTGGCTGATTTCAGGACCTTTGGAAGAAGCAGCACAGACCTTGTGTACTCAGAGCAGCAAACAGTGGCCTCGACTTTCCTGTTCAGCATGTTGATCTCTGTTTATGCAGCATGTCATGACCCTGTGTCCTGGCCGCAGGACTGCGGGTGCTGGCCTGATATGCGGTCCCGAGAGGAGAGCCTCCAGCAGCTCCTCCGAGGTCCCTCAGTACCCGCGGCCCAGGGCTTGCACAGCTTGTCGAAGGCAGCCTCCTCCCTGGAGAGCAGCCTGAGCAGAGTGGCTCCTGGCCCCAGAAGCCAGATGGTACCACGCAGCCCACTCCGGCTTCGCGGCCTGGGGCTCGTTTCTCAGAAAGGTTTCAGGAGGTGGAGAACCCTGCAGTGCTTTGCAATGCACACTTTCCTACATCCCACTAAATAACTGCTGGTACCAAGAGGGCTTCTCCAGGTTCTGTGGGAGCTCAGGCAGCTGGTGCCCCATCTGAGTGGCTGCCCTGAACTGGTTCCCTGAGCCAGCAGTCCAGAGTGAGCGGTGAGTCAGAGATGGACAAGGGACTCTACCCGGGTGAGCTGTGGATGGCTCCATGGGGACAATTGCACTGCACGAAGGGGCCAGAGCAAAGCACAGTGCCTCTCCGCTGAGCTCCCCTGGGGTCATGCGGTGTCACAGGGTCAGGGCACAGGCAGAGCATGGGTGGGTGCACAGGTGTGCTGGTGCTGAGGGTGGCAGGAGGGGAGGAAGCACACACGCATCCCTCTGGTGAGTCCCGGATGCAGCAGTGTGACAATCTGTCTTCCCCTTCCTGTGTTTCAGTGACAGGAATCTCGACTGGTGTTCAGTGTGGCCGCATGTGTGAGTTTGTGTAATCGAAGGCAGATAGCTCTGGAGGGAAAGGCCTCACGCTTTTTCTGTGTGCCTGGTTCCCCCGCCCATGTGCTCCTCAAACTTGTGTTTGGAGGCCTCTTGGGTCTCCTCCCTGGCAGTGTGGGCCCCAGGCGGTGCCCATCTAAGGTGGAGCCTGCAGAGGGGGTTTTCAGGGAGGCTCAGTTTCAGGCTTTGTGTTCTGACACCTTTCACGAGTGGCTGACAGGTCCTCGCCAAATGGAGAGGAGTGTGGGGAATGTCACTGTCCCCGCTCCCGGACTGTGGATCTAAATCCACGGTGCAGTGGCCCTGGCTGGGTGGGGACCTGCAGGGTCTCAGACCTGCTCCACTGCCCTCTGCCCTCCAGCTGGGCTGATCCCACATTGCTTCTGTGCCGTCTGTTGGGAAGCTGGTCCCTCGAAACTCGTGGAGTAGCATGTTTGGTGCGTCTTTCTGAGGAAGGCAGAGGTGCTCAGTTTGCTGCTGTGTTTCCCGGGCCCAAGGGCCTTAGGTACTTAGTACATACCTGGGAAACGAACAAGTGGCTCCACCTCCAGGGCCCACATGGCTTCCGTGCTGTGCCCACCTTGCCCTGGCCCTGGCCACCGCCTTGGGCCAGTGCATCGCAGACGCAGGCTGCTGGAGACAGACACTCGTATGGCAGAGGCCGAGGGCTCTGCTCTTTCAGATCTGGTCAGGATGGGAGGATCCAGCGCAGCTGAAGACATCAAGAACCTGAGACTGGGTCGTGCTGTTTCCTGCCGTGTTGGGCATTTTATTTATACCTGGACACATGGGGAAGGAAACAAGCTCTTTCTTGCTGCTCACAAATTGTGCTTTGTGCCAGGACTGTTGAATCCGGTAACTCCGTGCAGCCGAGCACTGAAGTTAGCAAGGTACATGCAGAGACACAGGACAGGTGCCTTTTCCTGTGTGATGTGGGGAGTGCAGTGCATCAGGGAACACTGTGGCTGAGTTTGTGTCATTTGGGTGGAGTATGAGTAATAAAACCGAAAGGACTGGATAGGCTAACACGGTCGATGTCGTTTTCAAGTGCAGTGTGAGTGTCAGTGGGCTAGATTTGCCTCTTGCGGGGGTAACATGGCTAAGCTTCCCTGAGTGAGTGTGGTGCTTTCTGACGACCAGGGAGCAAGCATGGGATTTCCAAGGTGGTTTTGCTGAGCTGTTTCTGGTGTCTCTGATGAACTGTGAAATGATGTTTAGGTTAGCAGCCTGGCGATGAAGAGCCGGTCCTGCTGTCTTCTAAGCATATGTGTGCGACTCACATGTGTTAGTGAACTTCACTCTCATGGGAACTTTTGATTGAAAATGATGATCAGGAAGCCTTATGTTCCAGGGAGCACAGGTGGCCAGTGTGTGGGCGGCCACACCCACTGCCACATGCCTATCTGACTCACCCTGGGCCATGGTGAGATCCTGGGGCCGCCAAGGTGGTTAATGAACGCACGCTGGCTGACAGACTGCCAGGCTGGGCCTGAGGGCCAGGAGGGACCATGGGAGCAAACCAGAGGAGGTGCTTTCATCTCCTCGTGTTTGTTCTGTGGACCACAGCACAGCACACAGCACAGGAGTGCGATCAGTTCTTTCAACACGAGTTAATCAAAAAACTCTCCAGGCAGCTCCGGGCTTGGGTTTGGAGGATGAGAAGGTACAGAACATGCGGTGCTTCCCTGGAGTGTTGGACATTATGCATCTCGTTGAGTGGTGGCTTTTCTATGGCGTCTGCAGCCACCTGCTCGCTGTTGCTGCTCTGTGCTGACTTCATGTCACCTGTTAGTGCTGTCTCAGAGCCTGCTTTGCACCAGAACCTCGGTCCTGGGCAGGGGGTCTGATTTGCCCGGCGTTTGGAGTAAGGCTTGCAGGGAAAAACTGGTGAGGAAGCAAGTCATACTGATTGCAAAAGAAAGAAACCAGAGCAGTCAGTATGAAGCCAAGGGTCTGAAGGCCACACTCATCCTGAATAAGGAGGCTGGAGGCTGATTTGGTGAGGACAGCATGGCCGGCACACATGACAGACACGCGGAACTGATCGGTGTCTGCCTGGTGGGTTAGTGTGCAGGGCTGGATTTCTGCCATCTCATGCATTGTTGGAGGAGACCCCTAGGTGGGCAGGTGGCAGCCTGGGGGAGTGTCAGCTCCCTGGATTTATTCTAAAATACCGATGAACAAAGTCAAGCAGTGGCCGTGCGATCCAGCAGGATGTGGACGCTGGTCTGGACAGCCACTAGCAAGAATGTTTGTAAGAAAATGAGACAGCCATTCTGCCCCTGTCCCGTGTGCCAGTGGCTGTGCTGAGCCCAGCTCCTTTGGTCACTGTGCTACTGCAGGACAGCATGTCCACTGCAGGATGAAGGCCACTCCTGTGAGCTCACCAGAGTGAGAGCCCTCTTCTCACGCAGGCGCCCAATTCTGATTCTGGTGCTCACCCTCGGCTAAGAAGTGGGGCTGGTGCCGGGCACCCCGTTCCTCCTGGCTCCAGGCGCCCCGTTCCTCCTGGCTGGGCCTCATCTCCCACGGAGCCGCCTGGGCTTTGCCTCCTCACGTGCTGGGCACAGATCCTGAGTTTGATCGTGTGAGTAATAAAACCCAGAGTCTGCCTTGCCTGGCTGGCACACAGCCCCTCATCCCTCCTGGACTCTTAACGTTAGCACAAGAGACCCGTGAGCTGCCCGCGCTCTGGGACGACAGCGCGTGCTCCGCTACGCTGCGCGGTGAGCGCCGTGCCCTAGGTCACCCGTCTGCCCTCTGGGCCGCCCAGGGACGTCTCTGAGCTCCTGCGCGCTCATAGGCTGAGGGAGGCAGGTGGGCCACCTCGTTTCCTTTCGGGGTTCGTCAGTTACCTATTGGGGGCCAGCTGGACACTTTGTGGTTGCATCGCCCTCACCCTACAGCAGGGGTCTCTCAGAAGCATCGTCGCTGGGCCAGTTTGTGCACGAGATGTTTGTGTCTCACACGCGCGGGGTGGAGGCCGCCGTGTGAGGTGTGTGTGTGCTCGCACAGAGCCAGCGTCTGCACCTTCTGGAAGCCTTGTCCGAGTGCAGCCCACCTTGGCATGGCCGAGAACAAGACTCCCAGGGGCGGTGACAGGAAGGCTCTGGAGCCTCAGTGGCTCCTCCTGACACCCCTCCAGGGCTCCAGGGCCCTTTCTCTGCTGAGCCGGCCCAGGCCTAGCGGTGCAGCAGGTTTGCCGGGTGTGCCGTGGGCGTGGTTTCCCGCGTGGGCTGCTGTGGAGGAGAGCCCTGCTGCCCCGTGGGAAGGAAGTGGCCCTCTGCAGCGCGTTCTCGCTCCCCCCGGCGGATTCTGCTCTGTTCCTTGGTACCAGGCAGAAGTGTTTGGAGCCGCTGCGCGGCCCTCGCTAATCAGCGTCTTCCCTGCGCGTCGCGCTGGCCGCCAGCGCCTAGGGACGCGAGGGCGGCAGCAGCAGAGGGCTCTGTTGCATTCTGGTGACAACCGTGACCAGGAGGAGTCTTAGCAGGCCAAGTGAGGGTCTGCAAAGTTTCCACAGCTACTCTCGGACGACAGAGGAGGAGACCAGATGCTTCGCTGCGCAACCCGGGACGGGTCCGCACTCCGCAGGAAGTTGCACGATCTTAAAGTGATCGCTGTGTATGTGTAAAATAAACACTGAAAGGTCTTTGTCCTGAGCTTGTGTCCCAGGACACACTTAGCCTGAGTCGCTAACGGCACCCGGGGAAGATAAACGATGCTCCGTCTGCCTACCTGAAGAGGCCAAGAGGCCTGCAACTTGTAAAACTGTGTTTAGACATCAGACAGGAAATAGTAGCAGATATTTTAACCACTCGCATCTGGTTTTTGTTAAAAACTGTCTTTAGACCTAATTAGGGTTATTACTGCGTTTCACCAGGTCACAATAAGGCAAACAGCAAGAAAGCGTCTGAGTAAATGACAAGGTAAGAGTTGCATTATCAGTGTGACCTGCTCACCATCCAACAGAAGAGGCCGAGGGGCTGATTCTGTCATTTTTAATGAATTGCTGATAACATTTTTAGGGTATTTTACCTGTTCTTTTCTGGGATGGTTTGGATGAAATATTCCATTATTGTTTTAAATTTAGCACACTATATTCAGGCAGCTGGGGGATTATTCTGCTCAGTAAATTCCCAGCTCAGGAAACACTGGATCTTTTTGTTAAAGGGGAAATCTAAAGCCTGAAACTCCCAGACCCGTTTCTACAAGCTTCTGCCTCCTTCCCCAAGTGTGACAGGAAATGTTCCGTGCTTGTCTGGTGACCTCAGGGTTCCCGTTCACTTCTGGAGCCAACTCTGTGCCCAAGTCCCCGACCTCAGAAACAACTGTATGCCGATCTGTAAAATTCCCCTTCACTCGGACCTTCACCCAGCCCAGCTCAGTCGAGGCTGTGAAGCCTCCCTCTCCGCTGACCTGGGTCTGGAGAATTCCTCTCCCTGGGCCCACGCTGGCTGATGGAGAGCTTGGCTTTGTCCACTTCTTCAAGTGACCACTGAGTGTCTTGCACCACTGGGGACTCCTGGTTCCCATTTTCCTCCATGTCACGACTGAAGAGATCTCTGAAGCCCCAAGCCCTTTTGCTTTATTTAGGTATAATGAACCTTTTATTAAAGGTTGCTGCCCTGTCATTTTGGTGCATTAATTCACTTGAATAGACACCAATTGATCACCTCTTTGAATGCGGAAGCTTCTGTGTCTTCATTTGACAAGTGTTTCCTGGTGCTTTCTCCGTTGGGCCCTGTCCTAGGCAGTGTAGACAGGGACAGGTCCTCCGTCCTCAGGATCTGGGTTCCGATCTACAGCCTACGAGCTGCAGAGTCTTGGGCTGCCAGATCCCCAGCTTCCTGGTTTCCTCCTGTGTTGGGTGCTGGGCCCAGCTCCTAGCGGGGGTGCAAGAGGGCAGCTGCCCTTCCACCTCCAGGTGATGCAGTAGGGCTGTGACAGGCGCATGCAGGGGCCGACTCCTGGAGGGGACAGGTGGCTCTAATATCTGTTTCCCCTTAATTACAGTGTGCAACTCTAGTTGACTGGCCAACATTTGCTTCAGATCAGTTTATTTCGGTCTTGCACCTGGGTCTCTCGGAAGGTTGGACGCTGCGTTCCGAGGGGCTGGCTTCCTGGCCGGGGTCTGTGCCTCATGCACTGCCCCTCTGCAGCACAGCCCCGGGTGCACAGGTTCGGCCCTCACTGTCCAGCGGGTGGGGGCTGCAAGAGCAGTGCATCCCCACTGGCCTGGGCCCTTGCTTGCGTGTTCTGCTGCAGCCTCAGTGCCTCGTGGACCTGGAGCTGTGGGTGCGGGGGAGGAGGGTGCTGTACTGCATCCTGCTCACTGCTTTGCACAGCGCCCAGAGGGAGGTGGGAGGTGGTGGCCAGGACGCCCTGCCTGGCTGCCGCCCAGTCAGCATCTGAAGCCACCAGGTGTCAGCTGGGCCCCTGAGCCGCAAGGGCCCGTGAGCTGGTCTCCTCCCTCTTCCCTTCCTCCATCCAGGTTGTGGATCAGTTTTGCTTGCCCTGTATCTTGCTGTCTTGGGTGCAGGGGCAGGTGTTGGTGGTCAGTGTGCACATTGCCCTTGGGTGCTGGAGTGGGCCGCTGAGCTTTGAGGTGGCCATGCTGTGCCCTGTGTAGTAGTCACGTCCACTGCCCCAGCAGTGCCTGAGCTGGCTGACATACAGTGAGAGAGGTTGACTGTGGCTCATGGTTTCCATGGTTCTGTCCATGGTCAGCTGGCTGTGTTGGCCTTAGCCTGTGGCCTGGTATGGTGTTATGGTAGGGCAAATGGTGTGGGAGCTGCTCACCTCTTGGGCAGCAGAGAGGCAAAGACAGAAACAGAAAGGGGCTGGCTGTGTCCCCTTCAGGTCTATGCCCCAGTGCCCTATCTTCCTTCTACCTCCCAGCTGTGCCCAGCTCAGGACCTCACCTTCAGCTCATGGCTTTCAGATGTGTTTATCTGGGGCAACAGCTTCTGCCCAACGGCCAGCACCCTGGGGTTGGCAGGGGGAGCCAGAGCCCACGGCTATGAACTCTGGTGAGTTTCAGGCCCCGGAGAGGCCTCACTCATCTCCCCTGGGTGCCATCACTGTCTCACTGGAGGGTCCCCTGTCTCCCGCCAGCATTGACCACTTCACCATGGTCTGTCCTGCCTGGGGCCCTTGCAGGGGAGTACCAGGGTGGCTGGCCAGGACTGGCAAAGATGGCAGTGACCTAGCTGTCCCTGCAGGAGGCACCGCCCAGCCCCTCGCCTGCACCTTTGGGACCACGACCAAACATGGGTTCTCCCCCTGCTTCCTGACAGGCCCCTCAGGACAGCCCTGCTGCCCAGGCTCCACCTTCCTGCACTGTGGTCCCTGCCCTGACCTGACCTGGCTGGGGCCTCCGACGCTGTGTCCTGCCTTCCTCTTACCCCTGTCCTCTGCTGCACCCCCACCAAAGTTTGCACCGTGCCTGTCCCCAACCCCAGGCTCAGGGGACTCCTGGTGGTGGCTCTCTTGGACCCAGAAGGGGGCCTGATCTCCCCATTGGGCACAGAGAGTTAGGGAGAAGGCCGTCCTGCAGGTGACTTGGGGTTTGGGAGAAGCAACTGGTGAGGTGGAACCTGAGCCAGTGCCGCCAGCACCCAAGGCTGGGCTACCTGCCGCACTGTACCCGGCACCCTCACCCTCTCCACTTTTCTCTGTCCCTGCCTGCTGAGCGCACCGTGGGTGACGTTGATTCCTCACTGGTCAATAGCATGCTCCACGTCCAGGCGGTTAGCAGGGCACCCAAGGGCGGGTGCTGTACAGTCCTCAAAGGGCTCAGCACACCCTTGTCTCATGCACCCGAGGGACCTGTGCACTCTGCTGCATCTGTCCCTGAAGGGAAGGAGCCGCTCTATCACACAACATATGTGGGCATCAAATATTCAGTAGCTGAGCTGGCAAGACTGTTGGTGAGCAGTGTGTGTGCAGGGTGTGCTTAGGGGGGTTAAGGCTGGGCTGTGGGTGTGGAGCCAGGGCAGGGGAGTGGGCGCTGGGGAATGGGAGATGTTTCCGTCCAGAGTCTGACCACAGTTTGGGCTGTGTGTAAACCCTAGTGGATCTGAGCACGCAGGTCCTATAGGTTTGTTCTGGGGCTCCCCATCCTGTGAACAGAGCCTCCCTGGTGGCCCCCGGGGCTGAGGGGCTGTCTGGTGCTTCACGGCCTCTGCTGTCTTAGACCCCAATTTGTGAACCGCTTGTGCATCACTGAGGGAGAACAGAGCCGACCCATGAGCCAGGCCCTGTGGAGCCGGAGACGCTCCCAAGTCCTGCTCCTTTTCCACAGATGCTGTACTTGCACGTATGCCTCCTGCTGAGGCTTCCTTGGCCCCTTAAATCAGTACCCAAAGCCCTTCTGGGTCCTTCATGGACAAGCACAGAAGTATGTGGGATGAGCTGGGCACGTGGGATGAGCTGGGCACGTGGGATGCGTGTGTGCCTGGCAGGTGGAGCCCGGTGGCACCAGGCCCCCTCCTGTCACTGTGCCCTCTCCCAGCCCATCTCAGGCAGGCACAGAGCTGGGATGTGCCATGGTGTCCAGGCCTGAGCCCAGTGCTACAGGTGCCCAGGTCAGCGTGAGTGAGGCGGCTGTGTGTATCCCAGGAGCCATCTAACAGGAGCAGGGGGACTGGGAGTCCAGCATTTGAAGGGTTGGGCAGAGGGTGGGAGCCCTCCCACCCCACCCCGCAGCAGTCGCAGGGCGCTCTCTGATCCTGTGCCCATGGGATCCACAAGGGCCAACTGTGCCACCCTGGGCCATGAGGGCAGCCTGCAGCCCAAGGGGACATTGCGGCCTCCAGATGCTCACCCCCTTTCTGGAACGGAGCTGTTGGATTTCCATCCGCACAGACAGGCCAGCTCAGGAGGGCCTGCGGTGGACGGGGGCTGCGTCCTCTGCAGCCGGGCCCTCCCGCCAGGTTTGCAGCAGCAGCGTCTGTTCTGAGACCCTTTCTGGGGTCGTAGGGGGTGAGGTCTGTGTTTGGAAGGTGCCACATGTACCCCGAGGTGCGTGTCCACCACCGGGCAGGAGGGACGGCTGGGAGGGGTCTTGTGCTGGCCTTTCTGTTTTCTTTCCTCGAATCATGTATAACTTAAGGACAGGGGTGTTTCTTCTCCCACGTGGCTGGTTCCTTTCTTTGCTCTTGTAATTTTCACCGCAGGAGAGGGCCCAGCCAGGCTCCAGTGTGTTTCTAGGCCATTGTACAGGGACTGTGTGGAGAAGCTCATGGCGATGCTGATCCTGGAATTTGGATTCTAAAGGCTGGAAGCGCGTGGAAGGAGGATTAGTAGAAGCCTTGCACAGTGCCATGGTTAGTGTTTAGACTCACAGTGGTCTTATGTCTTAAATAATTAGTGAGTTTTCTGTTTCAAGAAATGTACACACTTATAACAAACACACACACGCACACGCACGCGCGCACGCATGTGCACACGCACCCTTCCACGCTGTCTTCCTACCCTTGATTCCTGGCAAGGCTTTCTGTCACCTGCATAAAAGCTTCTGGCCATCAATTCATCCCCGCCAAGAGGGGCAGCAGCACGGTGGCACCAGAGGCTGGGCGAGTGTGGCAGTGGTGGGGTGAGGGGCGCCCTTCTTTCTGCACAGTCTGGGGTGTGGCTTGGCTGTGGCTGGGTTGTGCACAGACCCAGAGACGCAGTGTGCCGTTCTGTTGGAGAATTTGATGGGGATTTTGTGAGACTTGTCTTAGATTTCCAGAATGGCACAGCACTTTTCCAGGTTAGCACAGCACTCACTTTTAATGAGCCATCTCATAGCAGCGATGGTCTCTACCCTTTTCTCTCCTGAAGAAGATCTCAACAATAGACAGCAAAACTACGAGGGACAGATTGGTTACATGCACCAGAGGAACACAGATGTGGGGAGCTAGTGTGGCAGAATCCACCACAGCTGACCTCACGGTTTCCTTGAGCGTCCAGCCTGAGACTGGGACAGTGGATGCGCTGTCCGGTGCTCGGGAGAGATTTCACAGGGCTGCTCTGGCCTCGACGTCACACCTCTGTCTGTTCTCCAGTGCAGGCCCTGCCCGGGTCATCCTGCCCCATCCTGCCCGGATGGCCCTGGCTCCCGGTGTGGCATCCAGCTGTCCTTCTGCCCCCACCCTCAGGGCTGCTTGTGAGTCACCACCCTCTCTGCTCAGAGGCGGGCGGCTCCCCTGAGCCCCAGATTTGGCATGTTTTTGTGTGCGTCACTGGGGTTCCCCCGGGGGGTCGGCCAGTGGTCAGAGAAGCTGAATCAGATGACCTCCCACTTAGTGATCTGGTTTTCACGTCTGCTGGGGCCACTCTGCTGGGAAGGCGCCCTTGCTCTGGCTTGGGTGGGGGTCTTGCCCGGAGAAGGCATCCCGTTCCCACCAGGGGGCGCCGTTTTCTGTGCTGGTTCTCAGGTGGTGGCTTCCAAGTTCCTCCGGTCTGGCCCCACTGGCCTCCCCTCTCATTAGCAGTTCTTCTGGAGAAAGTGAGTCCATCTTAGCCCTTTGGAGGGTGTGGCATTTGGCCTTTGACCTGTGCAAAAAACAGGAATGCTTTTCCTTAGAGTGGAGACTAATGGAATCTAACTTCATGGAAATCAAATTTATTGGGAAGAAGAGTGGCTTCTAATGCCAGAGCTGACTTAATGGTGAAACCGTAATACACTGTTTTCCCCTGCAGCGAGGGTGATCGTGGGGACAGGGACTGAATGGTGGAGGGAAGATTTCACAAAGAAAAGTCTGGACTTGCAGGAGGAGAGGCAGGAGCCCTGTGGGCTTCAGGAGATGCATGGTGTTAGGTTTTCTGTGGCGGGGGCAGACCCCTGAAGTCGCACAGCACCCTGAAGCAGACCTTGCAGTGCTGCCCTCCAGGACAGCAGCAGGATGTCCACCTACGGAACTGATTTCATTAGACCTCAGAATCACTTTATTTAAGGATGGCGAAGATGACGGCCACAGCCTCATTACAATCTCAACATCTTTGTCACCTGGCAGCAAGGATTCTGGTGGTCAGGACATAGGGGGTGTGACAGTGTGACTCTCGAATGCTGCTCAGGCGGTGGACAGAAGACCTGGTCGCCTGGCAGGTTGCTGTGTGGGATGGGGCTGCAGGAAGCCGGGCCTTGAGAGAGGAGGTCGGGCCCCTGATGGCTGGAGGGGCTTCAAGACCCAGCCCTTCCTGTCCCTGCTGCGCCCCCAGGGGCAGCTCTGCTGCTCCAGCCTCCCTGGGTCCTGCTGCCTCTCACAGGGTCCGGAGCAGTGGGGTGGATTGGCTGTGGGCTGGGAAGCACAGAAACCTTTCCTCCTTCCAAGCTGGTTTACCCCGGGTGCTCTATGGCAGTAAAGGCAGACCGACCATCATGGTACAAATAAAGAACTTCATTCTGAGACTCTGCTTGCAAACAGTGTTGAGCACACAGGTGACACAGCGCTCTGATGATAATAGAGGCGTGAAGGGCTGAACCTCTGCTCTGTAACAGCAGATGGATGTGGACTGTGGATACTGAGGAGCAGCATCTCCGGACAGTTCTGCTGCGGCGCTGACATACGTCCAGTGCGCTCCGAGCTCAGATGGTGCAGGCCAGGCCCGGCCAGCCTGCCGTTCGGTCTCCCGAGCGTGAGGGTCACGTACATCGTGCAGGCAGATGTGCGAGTCAGCTGTTGGAACACTAGCGGTGCACACCTGCTCCCGCCTGCACAGCTGTCAGTTGCGGCAGAGTCCCTGTGTCTGTCCCGGGATGGAGGGGCTCAAAGGGCTGCATTTCTGTTTCCTGAAAATGCGACAGGAAAGTAGATCCGGGGGCCTTGCATGGCTCGTTGAAGTTTAACTTGTGTTTACTGGTTTGAGTCCTGCGGGTGTTGCTGGAAGGGTGTGTGTGTGTGTGTGTGTGTGAATTTTAAAACAGAACCAGCTTAAGAGTGGGGTTAGATAGGTCAAGGCATGAGAAACTCCGGGGACGGGGAGGGAGAAGGGCTCAGAGCGTTAGCTTGGGTGTGGCGAGGAGAGACGCTGGGTTCTGCAGCCTAAAGTCAGAAAACAGAGCCCAGCATCAGCCTTCTGCACGGCAGCCTGCTCTAGAAGGTGTCACTGACACAGGGTCTGGAGCAGCCTGGAGCTTGGCACTGGCTTTCTCCCTCCGCCTGGACAGGGTCCCAAGCCAGTGCCCCGTCACCTGCGGGATAGGTGCAGCGCCTCTCCTCCCCGCCCTCCCCGGCCCTCCCCAGGTGCCTCCAGCTCTGAGTCCTGCTCCCAGTGAGTTGCTTGCAGCTCAGTGTCCATTGTCTCTCTCTGCCTCCTCCTCCCTGCCTTGTGGCAGCATGGGACCTTGCAGGCAGCTGAGTCTGGCTGTTGGGGTTTATTTTGTAAATGCCACATGCCTGAGATGGGCACCACATTGAAGCCAGTGCTGCTAGGAGCTCTTGTCCCTTCTGAGCAGTGGGACCTGCTTGGGACTGAGCTCTGTGGATCCTCCCACCAGCAGAGGAAGGATGGTATTACTTTTCATAAAATCCTCTCTGATTCCAAGTCAAGAAGAGTCACAAAATGAAGCTCGTATCACAACTTCCTGTTACATAACCCGGAGGCCATTTTGCCCTTAAAATTATGCGTACTGTGGGTTTCTCATATAAAAAATATGATTTTTAAGCTTGTGGGTCTGATTCATCTCACTGAACATTATGGTCCCAAGGTGCAAACGTTTTTCTACAGACTGATCAAGTTTACCCTTCTTAACAGCAGAGCAGCACCCCTGTGTGTAAACACCGTGGTTTCTTTGTCCATTTCTTCTGATGGTGAACATGTAGGTCCCCCCAAGATCTAGCTATTCTAAGCTGTGCTGCTATAAACATGAGTATGTATTTATTTCTGTAATATGATGTCTTTCACTCTTCAGGAAGACACCTAGAAGAAGAGCTGGGTTGAATGGAATTTCTAGTTTTAGTGTTTTTGAGGAACCTCCATGCTGATTTCCATAGTGGTGTTACAGGTTTACACTCCCACCAATGGTATAGAAGTTTCCTGTCTCCCCACAGCCTCACCAGCATCGGTTATTATTTGATTTCTTGATGATGGCCGTTCTTTCTGGGGTGAGAAAGAATCTCAGTGTTGGTTGAACTTTTCTAGTGTCAAATACATGGTAGTGAACATGAAAACAAGCCAAAAGCCAAAGATGCTTCTGGAAGCCTCCGCTCTGGGCTGGAGTAGAGGTTACGACTTCGGGGTGTGGCTTATCCTCTCGGTGGTCTGCACGGCAGGGGTCGGTAGAGTGCGCTGGCTTTTCGAGGTCAGTGGTACATTGTTGAGGCACTGTGGGACTCATTCAATGTCACCTCCATTGTAATGATGCTGTATTCCCAATTATCCCATTATGATTTTAGTAAGGCCATGCCGATTACGCTGATGGAACTGGCCTCAGTAATCTAGTGACTTCAGGGTTCTGAACAGAGTTCTTTTCAAGATAAAGCACATTTCATATCAGAAGTGGAAAGGTCTTGTTACAGCTTCCTTCAGTCCCGGTAGGCTGTAAGTGGCTCAGGGAGCACCACGTGCAGCGTGGACGAAGGAAGAGGGCAGCCAGGCCGAGTGAGCGCCCAGAAGCCTGCAGTGCTGCCCAGGTGGGGTCGGGAGAGCCCACGGTTCAGGGAATCCTCATGTACAGAGCAGAGGCCTGCGGCAGGGCCTTAGGGGTCCCGAAACGTGGAGGCTCTTGTTACCATGTCCAGAAGTCGGCTCTGTCGGCTCATCCCAGGAAGAAGCCAGGTGGGGGGCCTGGAAACCTCCTGCTCACACCTTCTGCAGTGAGCCAGGGGCTCGGGCTGCTTCCTCGCCTGTCTTAGCTTTGGGTATGGCTGAGGGCTCTGGTGGCACCAGGCACTGTGCCTGCATAGGGCTGAGTTCTCAGGGCCGCCGGTTGTGGGACCGCCTGGGTTAGGGGTAGGGTTAGGTTCTGAAACCCATGCAGAAGTTAAATCCTGATGTGAGTTATTCAGGGGTGAGCCTAGCTGGGGCCTTTGTGTCACCTGTGACTGAGGCGATGCATTGGTGCGACTGCTGACCCTGGGTGCCGGCTGCTCTCAGAGTGAGTCTGCTGCACCCCATTCTGGCCACCTGCATAGGCTCCTCTGGCCGATCAGTGCCCTTGCAAGGTGGCACCACACAGCCCCTGTGCGTGGGACCAGAATCACCAGCTTAAGGAAACCTCTTATCTTTGTGGTATTGTGTTGTTAGGAGCAGAAAATGGGGTGCGATTTGTCCTCTGACAGACACAGACCTTCTTTGTTGTCCATTAGGGGACAGATTCATGGGCTTTTGGGGTTAGGGGATTCTATTCTTTTACTAGTTAGTACTTTCACATGTTTGTGAGCAAATCTGCAGTGCATATGTAAATAACAGCAAGCCTGACAGAATGTCTCTCAGACATCTCCCAGCTCAGGCACACTTGTCCCCTCGTCCTCGCCACTTTCTGCAGCAGCTCTGGAGTCCTCCTCCCTGAGTATCTTTAGCTGTGCTGTCCTGGCTGCCTTGATGTTCTGAACTGATTCATAATGTGTCCCTTTCATGGTCATTTGGACTGGGAGAAAGAACCGGAAGTCACACAGTGCCAAATCCAGGGAACGAGGTGGTTGAAGTGGTTGTTAGGAGCCTGCCTTCCCACTGGATAGGACTGGGCAGCAACATTCACCATGTTTTTGATCATACTTTGTAAAGACATTCCCAAAAGAGAACTTCCAGAACTGCTTCAGAAAGTGCCAAGAATGGCGGGATACATGTGTTGAAAGCGGGGAGGTACTTGCAGGGCGATGGGTGTCAGTGTATCTTTTGGGAAACCTGGATGGTTTTCAAGGGTGAGTAACTTGCTATGCAGATTGGCTGTACAATGGCTGTGGTTTTCCTGCCTCCATGTGGCACTTGCCCACGTGGCCCCAATGTCCCGCAGAGTCGTGGCCTGTCCCTATCCACACTCCAGACAGAATTGGCTTCCTGCAGTAAACAGGTGAGTGGTCAGCTGGCGGTGGGGCTGCATGGGGGAATAGGTCACAGGTCACTGCCCACCGATGGAAGGGGTCTGCCCGGCAGTCAGGACATGCCAATTTGGTGAACACATGCCTCATGGTTTTAAAATCATTCTAACTGCCTGGCACTTGAGACTGAGAAGGCTTTTGTTGTGTTTTGTCTTTTTGTTTTCTTTGTTTCCAAATGCACAAAGTCTGTCCGTTTGTTTTAGCTCCCCTGGTGAGTGGGGCGAGGGGATCCGTCCTGAACATTGGCGTGTATAACTTAACACTCAGACGTCAGATCAGCAAGAGCAGAGCGAATCCTTACACCAGAGTTTCCGGGAGAAGACGGGGGACTCAGTGGCGACCTGGGCCATTGGGCACCAGCCCTGGCCCCGGAGGATTTGTACACAGGCTGGGCAGAAAGACACTGCCAGCACGTAAAGCCTGGCAGAGTTTTTGGGTTTTTAAAAATGTCCAAATAAAAAGTAGGAATACTTTCTCTCCCCTCAGTTTCAGCTCGGCACAGTGGCGGCCTGTCAGACTTTCTCAGTTCTGAGTTATAACCCAGCCAGGGAGCCCACAGCATGCAGGAACCAGCTCCTCTGCAAGCTTCATGCTCCCCCAGAGCACTTTGTGCTCTCCTGGGGACACTGGGCACCTGCGCCTGCTGGGTCTGGGCTTAGTTTTAGTCAGAGGAGTCTGGCTTCCCAGTGGAGGGCTGATGAGTGCTGTCGTCCTCTGGTGTGACCAGCATGTGCTCTGCATGCCCCTTACAAGGTGCTTTTTCAGTGACATGTAGTTATTCTGACACTGGGCATCAGAGATGGCTTCTGGGAGCCACGTGTTTGTCATGGAACGTGACCTGTTGCTGTCAGACCCCAAGGCCTGGTGCTGCTGTCTTGACATCAGCCTTGGCAGATGTTGCTGGTGTCACTCCCCAAACACAGACACATGGTGGGTGGATCGCACTGGGACCCAGTGAGGTCTTTGGGACAGAACCCCCCACCCTGCCCCAGTCAGCGTCCTGCCCAAATCCTGGTGGCTGCACATCTGCCTGGGGAGTTGGGTGAGCGCCGAGTCAATCTGTAGCAGAAAATGCTCTTCCTCCTGGTCCCAGCCAGTACCCTTCAGTTTCCTAGTTGCCATGGTAACGGTTCCTGTTCTGGTCCCAGTTGCTCCTGTGTCTTAGAAACGGCTGGGCGCTGCGATGCACATTGCATAAACCAGTCCCCAGTGGACAGGCCGTTCTGCCTCTGCGCTTCCTGCGTGCTTCTCCCACATAAGCTCTGGACCACCAGAGATTGGGGCCTGATATTCTGGGGTGATCCCGACCAGTGCCCGTCAACGTGAATAAATCTGCCATGCCCTCTTGGTGTTTCCGTTTGCCCTTGCAATCCCACCTCTGCTGACTAGTGCGGGGGCTGCCCATATGTCACAGTGTGCCTGGAGACACTGGTTTCTTTAGGCATGGAGGATGGGAGAACAGTGCCCCCCCATGGTGTAGAGAGAGTGAACATGGGGTGCTGGCCTCCCGGATGCTGGCCATCGTCAGCCTTGCCTGGCACATGCCAGCGTCCTGCCAGGTAGGTAAGAGCAGCTGGGTGCCAGGCTATCCGGACTCTTGTCCCTCTGTGTGAGGCCCTCCTGGCCTCCTAGACTGGCTGAAGTCAGCACTAGCATGGCTGGAGAGCCCCCAGCCCTGGCTTCCCCTTCCTGGGGGCCGCCCCACTGATCCATCCTGACAGCCCACTGCAGGTCACCGAGAGGGGCTGGCACGGAGTGGTGGGAGCACAGGCCGAGCCTGGAAAACTCCCAGTGTGTGTGTGCACGTGCCTCTCGTGTGCCTGTATCTCAGACCCTCCCGAGTCCTCCGTGTCCCCCTGTCCTGTGTCCCCACCTTGTTCACACTCCAGCTAGCATCACTGCCGAGCTCTGTCCCAGGCCAGTGGGGTGTCCCAAGACAGGACCTCATGGGGAGCTGCTGTCCCCTCTGTCTGCCAGCAGCACGTTCTGCCTTGGTCCCCTCCCTCTTGGATGTCTCTGGTCAAGTTCAGAGCCCACCGGCTTCCTGTGTTCTGAGTGTGGCCCTGGCTCCTGTGGGCCGGAGATGCCACGTCGAACCTGCCCCAGAAGCATCTCGCTTGCGAGCGCTGCTGCTCTGTCAAGAAAGCCAACTGGTGTCAGGGATGCAGCACGTGAGCCACAAATGTTAGTGCTCCACATTGTCACTGTCACTGTCACTGTCAGCACTGTCACTGGATCAGACCTAAATATGTGAAGGTTGTTCAGTGTCACCATTGTTTCGGTTCCAGTGTTGTAAATTCAGCTATTTTTAAGAAATACCAGGGCCAGCATAAAAGTGACGTTCACCACTTTTTTCTGAACTAAAATACTAGGATTTTTAGATGGAGCCTAAGTTTAAGTCTTGATGTATGAGGTTTATAATCTCCTGTATATATTCCTCTCTAGTTTTGCTGAAGGTGTAAGTATATTTTTTACAGAATGACTGGAGTTAAACCCAAGTTCATTTTTTGAAAAAAATGGTAATTGAGAGGCTTTTTCCCAGTGCTGGCTTTCCTGCATCAGCCTTCTTCAGCGGGCCACCTCGTATGTGCTCAGGCTGGACCAGACTTGCCAAGAACCTGAAAGCCAGCAGTTTCTATCCAAGCACACAAGCTAAAGCCGGCATGGCTTGCTTCTCAGATCCAAGGCAAGATGCAGAATTGATGACCTGAAGGATAGGGAAGCACTGGGGTCCCTGACCCCAGTTGCCGTCGCAAGGGCTTGGGGCTTTCTTATGGCTGGATGGTGGGGTCTGGGCTGGAAAGCAGTATGAGCAGTGGGTAACAGGTGGTCCCAAAGCTAAAGGAGGGTGCATGGTTTGATCCCTGAACCAACACTGCTTGCTCCTGACTCCCAGACACTGCCCTTCACTTACGTGTTTTAGTGACAGAAGATCTTACAATTGAGGAAGGAGTGGTATGGCCGCTGTGCTTCCTGTGACACTCAGCTGTGAGCGGTGATGTCTCTCAGACACCCAATGCCTCGCTTCACTGCATTTGCATCAGTGCACGGGGCTGGAGCTTTGGCTGAGATGTGGGTGGTAGCTGGAGATTTAATGCTTCCAGAAAGGCGCAAGAGCATGGGGACTGTCGGGTGCATGCAGAGCTTTGCCTTCTTGTAGGATCTGACGGGAGTAGGGACTGCCCTGTTGTCTGGAAAGTGCAGACGGTTTCAGGCTCTGCCTAACCCTGCAGGTCGGTCTGTGGGCTCGTGGTCCTGGGAGGTGATGTTTACAGGACAGAAGCTGTGCAGATGCTCGGGTGGGCCGGTGCTGGGAGGCGGTGGGGGTGGGGTGCAGACCCAGATGGAGGAGCTGCCTGCAGGGGCCTCTCAGGAGGAAGAGGAGGAGGGGGCAAGAGGAACGGGCAGAGTTGGGAGTCCTCCAGGCAGAGACCCAGCACAAGGACGGCCTAGGCCATGCGAGCCAGAGCAGTGGAGCTGGGGCAGAGGTGGCACTGGGCTGGCAGAGGAGGCAGAGAATTTAGCCTTTGCTCTTTCTTATGAACACATTTATGGTTTTATTTTCTTTTAAAAATTTTAACTGACACCTAATCATGGTACTTCCATATGGGGTACAGTGTGAAGCTTTGATAAGCATAGAATGTGTCCATCCCGGGGTAACTGGCCGACCCACCAGCGTTGGCTGCCCCTTTGTGCAGCGCCTGTTCTTCATGATAAGAAGACACTGTTCCCACAGTCACCTGCAGTGCTGCCAACACCAGGTGCCATCCTGCTGTCTCACCTGAACACCTCCCCACTCTTTTCTGCTTCGAGAGCCATCTCAGCTTCTGCAGAGCAGCCAGGGTGCGGCCTGTGACCTCCTGGCCCCGGCTTACTTTGCTCAGTCCTGTCCTCGGCTGCGCCCCTCCCCCCCAGCTGCACGGGTGGAAGGTGTCATTCTTGTCCTGGACTGGTGTTTGCTGCAGGGCAGCAGGGGGCCGTGGAGGCTGTGTGGAGAGCCCTCCCTCCCCGGGCGGCAGGGCTGGGCTGGGAGGCTGCAGAGACCCAGAGAAGGGCCTGCTTTCACAGTCCTGTTGGAGGAAACCCCAGCAGAATTTGCTGATGGATTTGATGTGGAATGTGGCCGGGAGGGGCTGTGAGGGCTGAGGGGAAGGCGCCGGCTGGGTGTCTTGGCCTTGGCAGTGACTCTGCCCAGGCTGCAGTGGGGACTGGGCTGGGGTCAGTGGCTGGGGGAGCTTGGTGGGAAGTCCACCCGCCGGGCCGTCCTTTGAGCCAAATCCACACACATTCTTAAATCGAATATGGAGGAGGCCCAGACCAAACTTCAACTGTGAAAAATTAATGCATATCCAGCTAATTTGATGCTGTTGCAAGTTAACAAAAATGTCACAGTTCACGTGGCGTTGGCGGTGCGGCTCAGAGGTGCTCAGAAGCCGGAGCCTGACCTGAGCCCTGCTCACACCTACGGTGGATGGATGTTTTTCGAGGGGCTGTACCAGTGGAGTTCTGATGGGGCACAGAGCCCTGCAGGGGCAGCAGAACCGGCTGGATGGCCGGTCCTTTCTCTGAAGAGGGCCAAGGGCCTGCCAGCGAAGCACCGGTCCCTCAAACTGCAGGGCGTGAGCGCCCCTGGCTCCACCGGCTCACGCGTGCTCACAGGAAGGGGTGGAGGCCGCATCAGTGACCCGCACACGTTGGAGGGAGTGTACACTGCGAGGCCGTGCTGCCCAGAACACCAGTTCCTTCCTGGTGTTTGCCGGTGGGAACAGAGTATCAGCTGTGGTTCTGGAACTTGGAGCGAGTGGCGCTGCCACATGTGACCTTAAACACCTGCTTCTGGAACCACTGCTGCGTGTCTCCAGTGTGAAAACCAGAAATTCGAAGTGCTCCGAAACTGGGACCACTGTGCACGGGACCTGACACGAGTGGAAGATGCCACACCGAAACTTTGTTTCACCCACAGGATTACTGAGACACTATACCTTCCAGCTGTGTGTGTCAGGTGTGCAGGAAACATAAAGGGATTTCACGTGTAAATGTGGGTCCAGCAGAAGCCGTGTGCTGTGTGTGCACTGTGCACATGCAGCCTTGTCATCCTCACACACGTACCCCCGACCCGGCGTCCGGGTGCTCTGGTACCAGGCGTTCCAGCTGAGTGGCGCGTGCCCTGCATAGGGGTCCAGAGCTGCCTGTGCCTCGGGCCTGCGCCCCAGACCCCCAGCTCTGAGGTGTGCACAGCTCAGGTCCCCTCGTAGGGATCATTCTCAGATGCAGCTTTTGAAGAATTTGTTCAAAAGACTCCTGTAGGACAGCTCTTTTCAGTATATTTAGCGATTCTATGTAAGTCTATTCTACTCTTAGGAACTAATAAAATACAAAACTCTCCAATGGAAAAATGCTCTCCGTGCTATAAGCTGTGGTCTGTGCCCGGTGGGGCCCCGGGGACCTGCGGGGAGCGCTGTGCTGTGGAGCTGCAGTAAGGGGCTATTTTCGTTGATGTTAATGAGTTTTACATTCATTCGTATGGCATAATTGTGAAAGAAGACCCCAGATGGAACTTAAACCCACTGTACTCCTCTCTGTCCATCAACCCATTACCTAAGACCGTTTTTAAAATTAGATTTTCTCCACTTAAAAGAAAAGAAAAAAAACCCAACCAATAAAACGTGGCGTTGAAGATTATTCCAGATGACCGTTAGGTATAGCTCTCATGCAAAGCTTGTATTATCTCAAAAATTAAATTTTAAATGATTATATTTCCTGTTTCCTTGTCAGTTTGATTCCTTTGTCTTGTCCGCCCTCTTGCTCTTGTTCCATGCTGCCCGGTGTGTGCCCTCCACTCTGCCATGGCTGTCCCTGGTCCCTGGCAATGGTCTGCATGGACACACAGGTTTGGCAGAAGCAGGTCCAGAGCTCAGGCCTGGAGCCTGCTCACCAATGTCCTCACCGTCCAAGGGTCTGAGCATGTCACTTGCTGTCATTGTAGCTGGGCTTTCACTTGTGGCTGCAGTGTCCCAGCAGGCTGCCTGGTGACACTGCCCCTGTCTTGGTCTTGGGGGACATGTGTAGGGTTCAGATCCTCACATATTTGCCAGGCACCTGCTTTTCTCTCTCCCTGTCCGTGGCCCGAAGCACAGGAATCAGGATGACCGGGTCTCCGTCCTGAGCTGCTCGGCTCCTGAGGGAGAGGGTGCCGGGGCAACAGAAGTTGGGCCAGTGGGGAATCTGGGGGAATACACGCGGCTCAGCCGTGGAGTGGAGGAGCAGCCCCCCAAACCATGCCCTGGTCCCTGGGGGCTTCCTCCGTGGCAGATGCCACAGAAGCGCGGTGCTGAAGGACACACAGAGGCAGCCTGGAAAGGGGCACCCAGAGGAGACCGTGGGAAGAGCCCCAAAGACGTGGGGCAGGAGACGGGTTCCAGGGTGCTGTGTGCTGAGACCTCGGTCCCCGCTTGGCCTGTGGACCTCTGTGTTCAGGGCCCTTCGGTCACTGAGGCTGCGCACTGCAGAGGGTGGACGGGCTCTGGTGTGTCCCCTCCTCTCCTCTCCTCTCTCCCACCATTGTCATCCAGCCTGGCCACCAGAGACCCCAAGCGTGGGTCTGCCCAGCCCAGGACTGGAAACCCAATCCTGAGCCAAAACCATTGTTTCCTGTGTAAGTTTTGTTAGAGTGAAAGGAAACCGACAGAAGGAAGCCCGTCAGTGGTCCCAAGTGACGGTTCAGAAGCGGTTCTGAGCGCTGCCACACGGTGTGGTCACGGGGCTGCACTGAGTATTTCACAGCGGCAAAAGGGAGGGTTTTACCTGTGAGTCACACACAGTGTGGTGTGTGTGGAAATGCCACCCTGGGCCTCATAAAAAACCAGAACTTGAAGGAACGGCGGCCCCTGAGTTATCACCCAGGCACCCCCGGGTCCCTACACCTGTGTGGCGGGGGGGCGGGACTTGATGCAGAGCCCCTGGCTCCTCCTGAAACCCTCGTCGCAGCCACCTGGCACTGAGGGGACCAGATGGCAGGGATGTGGTGTCCGGCAGCCAGCTGGGAGCCTCCTGAGGCTGGTGAAACAGTGCATCTCAGGCTGGTGGGACTCGGGACGGCGGAAATGGTCAGGGCTTCCTTCCGGAGTGTAAGGGGTCAGCTGAGCCCGGCATGTGAGGCCACGGGGTAAGGGTTGGTGTTTGAGCCCTGGACAAGCTGTTTCCACAGCGGGGCTGTAGTGGGGGTCCACCCTGCTGCTGGGTGAGGACCTGCGATGCGGGCACCAGCAGATCTCTCTTCTGGGCGCTGTCTTTCCCTGGTCATCCCACCATCTCCTTCGTTGTTTTGATTGCACGTGGGTTTCGTGTGTGTTGTGAGTCTCGGGAAGGACAACCCAACAGAGATTGGGAGCAGGAGGACGAATACCCTACTCAAAGAGGTGCCCAAGTGTGCTCCAAGCCGCCTGCGGGACCTTGGTTTTAAGAATGAACTTCAGGAGTGAGACCAATCAGTTGTGTAAAAATGAGAAAAACTCATTTGTGAAATACAGGGTGTCGCCTTGCTTGTGGCCGCCAGCTAACTCGTGTTCAGTGGCTCGCCAGCAGCTGGAGACGTGTAATTTGAGTGTCTTCCAAGCCTACTCGGCAATTACTGGGTCATTTGGATGGCAGTTGCCTGCCACAATCTTGCCCGCAAGCCCAAGAGCGGTGGGAGTTTATTTTTCTAGAAAAATACAGTAATTCATCAGTGCCAGGTACCGACAGGAAAATGACTGGCCTGCACATGTGAAATTAGAAATGCCTAATTTTGCATTTTGACTCGAGCTAATGATGGGAAATAATTGCACCCCAAGTGCCAATTCCACTTAAGCCAAGCAGAACAGTATTGCAGGAAGTCATTTGGTGGAGACTGCAGAGCCAGCAAAAGCTGTGGAACCTCAGAGCTGCTGTTGGGACACTGCGGGTGGACTGAGCCCATCGGACAGCAGGGCTCAGGTCAAGAGCTACAAACCAAGCTGCTGTGTAAAACATAATTAAAAGCCACAGCCTCATCTTTCAAAAAGGAATCTCTTCCGTGTTGCATTTTCTTATTGAGGAGATAATTATGTTCTGTTTTCTTCAAACCACTGATTCAAAATCCCAAACTTTGGAAATTACAGAACTGAGGTTTCTAATTGTTTCATAGAAAGCATTTAAGGAAAAGAATACTTATCTCAGTCACTGAAGAATGGGTAAAATCAGCCCAAGGGAGCGCACACATTCATCGTGCAAGTATTCTTCCTGCTTGTAGGAGGAATGGGGTTAGGGCCGGAGGTCCCGAGCTGCTCCCTCGTGAACTCTAACAAACAGAGACATAATCAAGAAAATAAATCCATTATGGATTGTAATAAGTGTTGTGAGGAAAATAAACAGGATGATGAAGCAGAGTGTATGAGTCATTTTTGTTGTATAACAGTCAAATATCAGAGGCTATAGAAGCCAGTGCTGGACAGCTGTGTGTGTGTCTGGGCAGTGGGATAAACACCGCCCTGCAGGACACTGGGCAGGAGCATCCGTGCAAAGCCTGCAACAAGAGAGCCTGGCCAGGGACCACTGTGGCCCACGGGACTAGCTGGGAGGAACTTAGGAGGACACGGTCTCAGGAGGTTCTTCTGAGGGGGAGACATTAGGTGGAAACCGGGAAGGAAAAGCAGCCAGTCCTGTTGGGAACAGGAAGCACACAGCTCCCAGGTAACCTGGAGAGGTCCTGTGGAGTGTGGGAGCTTTTGAGGCTTGGTAAAGAATTTTAATTTGAATTTCAGTGCTAGAAGTCCCACAGTGTTTTAAGAAGGGACTATGTGGTGGACTACGTCTTTAAAGGATCTCTGGTGCCTGAATGGACAGAGCAGGAAAGGTGGTTCAGAGAAAACCCTGGGAAGTGCTGCTGTATGCTGGGATGGTCCGGGCCAGTCTGATGGTGGAGGCTGGGCCTGTGCCAGGAAACTTCTGGAGACAGGAGAGGGAGGGAGGAGAGGAGATTCAGCAGAGTCACTGAAGATTGGGTGGTGAAGGATACAGAGCAATCGAAGATCCCTCCTGAATTTTTGGAACTTGCAGTGCTCCTGCCTCAGCCTCCCAGAGTGCTGGAATTAAGGCATTTGCCACTAAATCCAGCTTTGAGCCACTTTTTCTTAAACATTAAGTTAGTCATATGCTCTAAAATTTTCACCTCGGATCATCTGTTCACTTGCTGAATCCCCAGAACGTCTGAGTGTGTTACTGGCAGACAAAAAGGACATTGCAGATGTGACTGTGTCAGGGGCATGAACTGCCAGTCTCTGGTTGCTAGAGAATATTCTGTGGTGATTCCGTGGAGGAGGAAAGTGACAGGTGGAGCGCTGCCAGGGGTCTGCAGGCCCCTGACATGCAGGGAAGGGCCTCGCCCAGCACTCACCTAGCAGGGGTGGTGCCTGGGGCTGCAGTGCTCGGTGCTCGGTGCGCACCAGGCCTGGGCAGAGGACCCTTCGACCCTGAAAACCGTCCCTGCGCCTCTTGTTCCTCTGGGTTTCTTAGCCCTGCTGGCAGTGTCCCTGGGGTTGCATCAGGTGTTCTGTATCTCATCTAGGAAGCTTTGGCTGAGGACTTGGGGACTTTGTGTTTCAGGGTGACCTCCATGCTGGAGGAACCACACATTCAAGACTGGAACAGCCAATGACAGCACTGGTTCACCAGGACCCTCTAATGGTTTCTCTTACAGTCTGAGTTTCCCATGTCACTGCCCAAGGGGTCATTCAGTTTCTAATCAGGCCTTTCAACAGACCACCCAGGCATCTGTGATAGTTCCCAGTGAGTCAGAAGCAACTGGGCAGCTCTGTTTATTTCTTAGCCTTGGGGGCAGCCGGGAGGCCTGGGCCATCTGGTTTACCCACAACCACTCACCCCTCCAGACAGTGAGTGACCTTGCATTAGTGACTAAATGTAATAGAATGATAAAATCAACATCAGATGTTCATGAATGCTTTTTGTCTTTGTTTCCAAATAATAACAGCATTCGTGATGAGAATCTATCTCACACTGGAGTTTGGAGCAGTGCACCGTGGTCAGAAGTCTGCGGTGGTCTCATCAGAATGACTCCTTCCCCGGGTCCAGGCAAATCCTCCCACACCTGCTGGTGCCTGGCTGTCTGGGCTCATGAGCCTTTGTTCTCAAAACAGTGGGGACCAGCTGGGTCTCCCTCACTCAGGTGCTGTCTCTGTCCCCCTCCCCTCCCTCCAGTGCTCTGTGACTTCACCTGGCTGCCCAGGCTCATCTCCTCAGTGCATGGAAGTCAATTTAATCACATTGTCAGAGTCCTCTGTGCCACAGGAGGTCACAGAGTCATAGGTTCTGGGAGCTACTACATGGCCGAAGAAATAGAAGACTCATTCAGGAAGTTTAAAATGCAGGAGTAACTTAATGTCTTTGGAGGAGGCCTGGAAAATCAGAGCCAGTATTCCACTGGTTTACAGACTAATGGGTTGCAACGCATGGCTGCCTCTATTCTAGTTTAAAGATGCTTTGCGTATTCTCGTAAAACGAGGAAGTTTAAAAGATCTGCTTAAATCACCACCTGAAGTGGTGTCCAAGAATATACCAGGAAACCCTAACTTTTAAATTGTTTGCACAAGTTTTTCCATCTGTTTAGTTCTTACAGTGGAATTTTATTAGCAGCTACGAGAACCCGGAGACCCCTCCCAGGGTTTCCACACTATCTTTGCGGAGATTAGATGGGTGATCGACTGGGTTGAGTGGCTAAGAGCACCGTGTGCCTGAACCTGGCGGGCTCTTCTGGTGTCTTACTTTAAACTCCTTCCCTCAGCTTAGGGCGAGACTGCACTTGAGGGAAAGCAGCCCTGCTTATTACACTTGGTGGTAAATGCTTCAGCTGATGTCACGGGGCCATAATGGAGCCCTGCAGGAAGCTGAGGATGTTGCTAAAAATGATTTTTGAAAGCTCTAAGTAATGATTGTGCAGGTTTATTTACTCTTGAAAGTGCTTTGCCTTCAAGAATAGTGCATGACTTGCTAGTCTTTCCCTAAAACTTTTCCCCTTTTGCAAAAGGTGTTAGTGTACCCCTTCTCAATTATACAGATGGTTTTATTTTATTTTATTTTATTTTACTTTTTAGACCTTTACATTAGTTAAGCTTAATTGTCAGCTTGGTTGGTTTAGTTGTCTAAGGGATTAGTAAAGCACACTTCTGGGTGTGTCCAGTGCGTCATGGAGATGACCTTGGGGTCTGTATCTGGCCCTTGGTCCCATCTTCTCTGGTGCTGTAACCCCTCTCTACTTCCTGGCCCCCATGAACTAAGCAGCCTTTCTGCCACAACATTTCTGCTTTAGAGCAGCCAAGCGTGGACTGATTCTCCTGAAACCATAAGCCAGATAAACCTCTCCTCCTTTAAACTGTGATGTGGGATGCTGTGTCCCAGGAATGAAAAAGCAGAGACAAACTTGAATCCAGCAAGGATTGTGGAAAATAATAATTTTCCTTGAGAACTGCAAGTCCAAGGGCAGCCTGTCCCATTTTTTGTAGCTCCTTTCCCTTTGGCTTTAAAATGGGTTCTCCAGCTGTGGAGCTTATGAAATAATAAATGTGATAGAAGAAGAATGGTTACTGCAAAGTGCTGTATTTGATTTAACATGCAATTTGAATCTTATGGATTAAGGATAAGAATGTTAAAGTGAAATTATTTAGCACATTTAACATATAAGCCCGGTTCAAATCGGTACCATAATGGGGGTTTCATGGGCTATGGTAAGGAAACAGTTAAATATATCTAAGTTTAACTATGCCAGGAAGGGGAAAGGCACTTTGAGTGGCTGGATTTTAGAACCTGAGAACCCCCTTCAGGGCGTGGTTGTCCCACAGGCAGCCTTTATTTCCCTCTGGTTTGTTACAGACAAGTGGTGGCTGCCATGAGCAGATGAGGTACTGAACACGGCCACTCCAGGGCTCTGAAGTGTGTCTCTGATGAGGGCCTTTACTCAGCAGGCGCTGGGAATCCAGGAGTTCCTGTCTCCTCACGCCCTGTCTCTGCCTCTGTCGTTTGCTTTGTTGGCTACAGCAAGAAGCCAGGAGCTGGGTGACTTGAACAAGAGGCGCTGGCTTCTCCCCACCATGGCAGCTGGTGTTGGGGGCCCGGGCCCAGCAGAACACTGGCTTTGGCTTATGCATAGCCACTTCTCCCGTGCTCTCACTTGGTCTTCCCTCTGGGCATGCCCGTGTCCTATCTAAGGACACCGGGGCTGCTAGGTTAGGACCTCACGGCACCTGACTGCCTCCTGGCGGTCACAGTCAGCCCTTCAATGCAGAGCCGTGGCGTGGGCATGGTTCAGCCTGTTAAGTGTTTATCTCTACCGTGTCCCACAACGTGGTCCTCTGTAAATGCTAGAAGTTTCATGATCTCTGTAAACACTGAGATCTGTTTAACTCTTCAGTCAGGTGAAAGTGCTACTACTGCTTCTGCAGCCACCTCTCCCAGCCATCCAGGATCCAGCTGGCCCACGGGTCTCCGCCGGGTGCTGTGGAGTTTCCCAGGGAGTGTTAGGACTATGGTCTGACAACCTCTAGCAGTGCTTCAGCACTTCTGAGGTTGGAGTACAGACATCCTGTCTGTAAAGGTGCCCAAGTGGCTTTCATGCACAGCGAGGCCGCTGAAAACCAGAACTCTGCAGAGACTCAACACCGGGTATCTTCTCTCGAGAGCCCGTGGGTTCTGGGGGCCCTGAGGAGCACCCTACTTGGCCACCCTTGTCCGGAGTAGGAGGAAGGTGAGTCATCAAGACCCTGAGGCCTTGGGCAAAAGCACAGAAGTAGTTAAACAGCGAACTTTCTTTCCTTAACACAGAGCAAGGGGTAATATAAGAAGCTGGCAGAGACACGATTGCATGCAAAGGCTGCTGGGTTCATTTCCTTGTAGGATTAATCAGATGGAAGATTATTATCCATGGCAGGAGGACACAAATATTTATAATCTGTGATCACTGCTGCAGGGCCGCACACACACTTCTTGGAGCCCTCGGAACACCCACATACCTTCAGTCACCTAGCGGGTCCCCATGCGCTCTACGTGACTGTTTCACATTAGTGGCTGTGGGCTGTTTACCTTCGTCGCCATGGTGCCCAGCAAAATTCTGCACACAGGATGCAGCCGGGAGCGTGAGAATGGATGAGGGCATGCTCTCTGGTATGCAAGGATGGAACTCTGGTTCCAAGTGTAGTTTGCACTCTTGGTGGTCAGGGCTGGAGGTCCAGAGCCACCCCTCCCAAGGCCAGATGCCAACATGTGTTGGGGAAGCAGGCGTTGAGGACCAGACCCTGGGGCTGTGGCGTGCACAGTATCTTGGTGACTGGCACCAGGTCATGGCTGCAGCCAGGAGAGTTTGGTACCCATCAAGCTGCTCTCTTAGGGAGCAGCTCTGCGCTAAGAAGTTGGCTGCTCGAGCAGGGTTGGGAAGGCTGGGGTGGGGGATTCCCAGGGTAGCATACTCAGGGAGGTGACTTGATGCTCCACAAGGGCAGACTTCGGAGAAGTTCAGATTCTAGGTTTTGGCTTACGGATGTTCACCTAGTAAAGTCTATTCCCACATCTGAAAACTCCGCCATCTGCATAGTTCTGGTCCCCAGCGTTTCAGATCAGTGATTCCACCTGTCTTGCTCTTTGTCAGACACAGGATCTGTGGGGTGGGAGTGGATCCATGGGGTTGGGTGTCGCACACTTGGTCACATGCAGCCTCCTGTCTCTTCTGTGCCCCACCTCCTCCCTGGAGGATGGTGTGGCCTGCAGTGGGCTTCCCTCCCCAGAGCGCTCAGCATTCCTGCGGCGTGGGTGGTCACCGGCTATTGTGCACTTGGTCATCTTTCTTTGTGCAAACTGATTCAAACCAATTCCCTTTTGAATGCCAGCTCCATTGGAGAAGGGGATTCTGTTTGACGTCTTCCCTCCCTTCAGTAGGTCCCGGGCTCCTGGCTTCCTTAGCCTGTGCCGAGGTTGCCATGACTCGCACTGCTCCCTTCTGCTTCAGGCACAGTCCCAGGTTGGGGTGCTGAGGGCCAGTCCTTTGGCACCTTTGAAGATGTGCTGTTCGCCTCAGACTTCTGGAGTCTGACTGCTGAACCCCAGCGTAATTTCCCTATGCCTCAGCTTTAGTGAAGTTTTGCTTTGTTTTGTTTTGTCTTGTTTTTGTGGTACCCAATATAGGCAGGAGCTCCCCAGTGAGCTGCACGCCAGCCCCAGGTCTTCACATCTCCACACAGTGAGGTCCCAACCCCCAAGGTCTTTCCAGATGTCAGATGCACTGACCTGAAGGTGGAAGATCTGTGTGTGTCACCATGTGCCCCAGCATTGTGCCCTAGACTAGTGATGGTCAGTGTTGTTGTAAAGCAGATGTGGCCTTGGGGAAGTTAGGGTGTTGCCATCTTTGATAAATGAGTCTTTTTGACTGGACTTGGGAGTTTACCATTCTGTTTCAATGACACATTTTAAGTCGCTGTGTGTATCTTCAGCTTCTAAATAATAGAGGTCCCGGAGTAAAAATGATGAATGTAATTAAAAGAAAGATACTTTACTGGGGGAACTTTCATTCTGAGACTATGTATGAGAGTTCAATAAAGAAGACATAAAGGGGTACAGATGAACATTTATGTATAGGGGAAGGAAGGAGGGAGGGAGGGAAGGAGGAAGGGAGGGAAGAGGGAAGGAAGGAGGCCAGCACTCTCGTTCCCTTCCCTCTCCTTCCCTCCTGTGCACGGGGCCCTTCTTCCTCAGTCTCTTGTCCCCGTGAAGTCAGCAGTTGTGCGCTGTGTTCCCTGTGTCCTGGGCCCTGTGGCTGTGCTCCCCAGTTGTCTCTCTCCCTTGCTCAGCTTCTCAGCCTTTCCCTCAACAGTGACAGCACTGCATGCTTCTTGCTAAGCATTTCTCTGTGCTGGGGACACAGGGGACAACATCATTGTAGCTGGTCCTTGACACAGAGACGCTCACCTCAGCCTCCTGGCTGGACCTCACCTGTGCAGCTGAGAGCAGCATCCGATGCCTTGGGGTAAAGGAGTCCTCACCGAGCCAGGTTCAAAGAGAGATGGAACAGTATCACTGTGGCAGTGGGACAAGTTAATAGAAAAGACCCATTTGCCAAGCTGTGGTGGGGAGAGAGGCTGGGACCTCCTTCACAGGTGAGTCAGTGCTACAGGCAGAGCTGGCTGGATGACAGCAGGGCCAGGGAGCGCACAGACACCACAGTCATGGGGCAGTGAGTGGCAGCAGCCTGGTGCAGTCTTCTGTCCTATGTGGGGAAGACGGGACGGCACAGTCCTCCCCTGCCGGCCAAGCTGCTGTTCAGGACAGAGTAGTTGCAGGTATACAAAAGCCAGTATCCCTAACAGCTATGCTCCATAAGCCAGTGCACAGCCAGGTATCCCATGGCAGGGAGGTGGGGGGAGACACTGGTCCCCTCTCCAGGTGACTGCTCCTGCCCACACTGAACACCTGCAACACAGTTCCCAAGGGGACAACCTTATGGGACCACAGAGGACAGTGCATGGCTCCCAGGGGCATCATGCAGGGTGGCCTGCAGCTAGTGGCTCAGAGAATCCCATCTTGAGGAGCCCCTGTCCTGAGTGGCAGGATGGGGAAGGTGCAGCCCCAGCGTGGTCATCTGCGGGTCCCATGACATGGGAGGTGTGAGCTGCCTTCACAGAATGACAAGACTCCATGCCTGCCGGCAGCACGGCTCCTCATGACCCCAGCCCCGTCATCTTCTCACTGCAGCTTCCCTCCCAACATGGGAAGCTCCTCACAGTGCCCACAGTGTCCAGCAGCTGCATTCTACGTCCTCCCTTCTTCACTCTGGAACCCAGGTCCCTACAGCAGCTGTGCTGAGAGCAAGCAGACAGATGGGAGCCCAGGCAGCTCCATCCTGTCACCCCAAGGGACGGGCTGGCTAGCCTGGAGGCAGCCACTGCTGTGTGGTCCCCAGAGGTGATGTGCAGGCGACTAGTCAAGGCAGCTTGGGAGTTCACTGAGCAAGAACCACAGGTGGACCAGGCTGGGTGTCCAGCCTGGATCTGGTCAGTGCCCAAGTTCTGTCCTCTCTGGAGTCGGCAAAGCCAGGGGCCAGGTTGTTGCCTCTCCAGGTCACTGCCTGGCCGCCCCTGCGGGAATGACGCCCAGAGAGGACAGGAAGTCTCTGGCCAGAAGAGCAGAGGGCAGGCTTTCCCCAGTCAAGAGGCCCTGCCCTTCCCAGGCCTCCAGAGAGACACAGAAGCCACCTCGTTGAGGGTCGGAGCAATGAAAGTCATAATGGGTGTTTTTTAAAGTTAAAAACAAAAAACAGTGGCTGTCAGCTCTTCATGTGTCCTGTAGTTTATTCACCGCATTGGCAGCTGGCCCTGGCTCCTGGCTGCACAGCATGCGGAAACTCTGCTCATCCAGTGCCGGCCTTGAGCCCTGCACCCTGGGCCCCAGGAGACCTGGAGGTCAGTCAGATGCCATGATTGGTGTCGCCCACTGGTGCATAGTGGCTCCCTCTTGCCTGCCTTGCCCCATGGAGAAAGCACGGCTACCAGAAAGAGCCCTGAACAACTGGATGAGTGAGAGATCCCACCAAGAAAGACCCTCGTGCCCCTCCTGGGCCTGTGGGTGGCCTTTCCTCTGCCACACCTGTCCCCAGAGGACTGGGGTTGTGCAAGGAGAGCTGCTTGCCTTGGGTGTTGGGGGCTGGGTTCTCCCATCCAGCCTGCTTTCCACAAGACTGGATTCCTTCTCGCACATTTTACTGGAACGCTTTCATTCTTTCATCTGGAATAAAGCTGCCAGGAGTCATGATAAAGAAACACTAATTAATAACGAATTAATAATCAAGGGAATCATTACAAAATGGGCTCTGATCTTTGACCTACTTTGCTTCTGGAAGTGGCGAGACTGCAGGAAGTGAGAGTGGGCGGGGTCTCCTCCAGGGACCAGGGATAGGAGGCCTTGGCTGGCTTCAGCCCTGCATGGCACAGCCCTCATGTCTCCGGCAGCCCCCAGGTGGGGGAGCCCTTGCAGCCTGGGCAGAATCTGCGGGAAGCCTGCTAGCAGCTCCTGGGCTATCAAGCTGAAGTGCCTCTTGTTTATTTGTACTCACAAATGTCCCACTATCGAGAATGTCTTCTTCAGTGCCAGCAGCAGTCAACAAACAGCAGGGCCAGCCTGCCCACCATGACTGGTTTCTATGTTTGGGAGCTAAATTAAATGACTGGAGAAAATCAAGAGTAAAATACTATTTCAGGACACATAGTAATTATCTGAAACTCAAAGCTTAGTGTCTGTACTGAAGCACTGTTGGCTACAGCTGGGCCAGTCAGCTCTGCATCACAGATACTAAAATACCCAAGACAAATAACTTACAAAGCAAAAAGGTTTCTTTTGATTCTTAGAGTCAAAAGCCTCCCAGCCACAATGGGTGGCCCAGAGGCTGTGGCTTCTCCCCATATCCAGAGTTTGAAGCAAAGAGAAGAGGAAGAAGGGGTCTGGCTCCTGCTGCCCTCTTCAAGGGCACCCAAATGGCTTCATATGACCTCAGGACTCCCACTGGCCCTGGCTCCTAATGGTGGCACCTGGGGACTCCACCTCTGATGCAAGCCTTTGGAGACATTGGCTTCAACCTTTGCAGGAGCTAATGATGGGATGGGCAGAAGGACAGGGCAACTCTGAACAAAGAATCTGGAGTAAAATCCTTGGTTTCTGATACCTGGAGCGGGTACAGATGCCACACGGCTTGAGCTCAGCCTCCAAGGTGGACAGAAGATCGTTGCTGTACTGCTTCCTACCAAGGGCCGGTGCAAGGAAGCAACTTGTGTATTGTGCCTCAGGGTGACTGGTGTGGTTTATGGATCCCTTCTGCTGTCACTGTCCTGTGAATGTGACCCCAGGAGGTGCTGAAGATGCCAAGGCCAGGGGACCCAAGGAAAAGTCCACCAGCAGCTACAGAGAACCCACTGGGCTACTGGGTGTCCCCACCTCCACATGCTAGTGGGGTGTCTGGGGACAGTCAGTGTCCACATCGAGGTGACCACAAAGGGGGGGAGTATGCACATCCCCCTCCATGACCACATCACCCACCCCAGCCCTGCAGACCCCTGACAACTGTCTTCCTGCCCTGTGACTGTTTTCTGTGTAGGAAGCAGGGACAGCTCACATCCGTGTTTGCAGAGGCAGGGCCGGCTGGCTAAGGGGCTCTGCCCAGGCCCCAATTCTGGAGGACTCTGAGGGCCGTTCCAGCTCCATGTTCCTCAGAGCCTCTGCTATGGCAGCACTACCGTGCCTGCCAGCACCCCTTCTCCATCTTGTCCCTGCTCCCCTGCACCCAGCTCCCTACCGAGAGTCTCCCACTGCAGGTGATGTGAAATGGGCCCCCACCTGGAGGAAGCGTCCTGCGGGTCAGGGCTCTAAGAAGGGATGCGGTGAAGGATGAAGACTCATCCTGAAGGTCAGCTCTGGGGCAACCCATCACTGCTACCGGGGGAGGACTGGGCAGCTCCATGTCACTGGCCCTTGCCCCCTCTGCCACCCACCCCCACTGGAGAGCTTGGCCCCTGCAGTCTGTTGTGGCCACATCAGGGAGGAATGCTCCACCCCTGAAAGGCCACCACACAGGAGGGCAGAAAGCCAGTGAGCAGGATGGACCGCTGTGGAGGGCCGAGAAGAGCCGACTTGTTCTGGCACCAGTAAGGTGCTGCTAAAACATGGGAGGAGAGAACTGAAGGCTAGTGAGGAAGGCTGGAGAGATGGCGTGGGGTCGCTTGCAGCCCAGAGGTCTGCGCAGTGCGAGGGCGCCCGGGGTCGCAGCCCTCACCCTGGCGCGCAGGCAGTGTGCCCAGGCTGCTGCTATGATTTACGCCTTGCAGCCTGAAAGGGTTTTGAGGAGCGGGGGTGAGGGCAGGGCCGTGAAGCCCCTCTGGTGACTAGGCCGCTCCTGCGGGCCATGAGGAAGGTCGCGGGAAATGGCCGCGCTTCCGCTTCCGTCTCCGCCTCCACTTCCGCTTCCGCTTTTTTTCACCTGCAGCCACCTTGCAGCCTAAGAGTTTCCCTTCGTTTTGAATTGAAAAGAAAACCTGCAACTTTGTATCAATTGCTTTACTGTTTTAAATTTTTAAAAAAATTTAAAATACTTTAAAATACTGTTTTATGTTTTTAAAATGTTTATTAGTACATGTTTGCAGTACACAGTGATCCTTGGGGAGAGTTGCTACATGCACATTGCACATCTTAATTCGTTTTACATCTCCTTCCCCTCCTCCCTCCATCTCTCTGTCCTCTTACCATTTTATCTACTGAGGAAGAGTTCAGATACCACTTACAGTGAAACACACATGCCCATTGTTTATAGAGTCAATTCCTTTCCATTGTTGATCATGCAGCATAGATTTGCGGTCATCCATTAAACAGAACGCTTGTTCTCCAAGATATGCTTTTCCCCTACACATAAGGTATTTTTTCTACACACATGGACCTCGCCGTTCTTCTGTCAGCTGATTTAGTGGAGCTGCGAACATCCTGAAAAGGTTACCTGGGAGTGAGTGGAGGGGACTTTGTGTGGCACTGGCGTCTGACTTGGTGGCTTACCTGGGACAGCACCGAGAGGCAGTGTGCTGCTATGTTTTCACCAAAACAGTAATGACCGCTGGGTCAGAACTTTCCTTTAGGGATTCAGGGATTTGGGTTTGAGTCGCTTCTTAAGGAGAAAATTTCAGTTATTTACAAAACCCAACACTATTACGACAACAGTAGGTCTTTTGTGTCTGAGGTCACTTTTAAATTACCTGCTAAGGCAATCAGACCTTCAGGTTAATTGAAGAAGGATAATAATGGAGGGGTGAAGGTCCTGACTGTTTTAAATCCCAGTCTTTGATTGGAAGGTAGGAAGTGATACTAGTTGTCTTTTTTTGTAGCTCTTCTTACACAGGAATATATTGCAAATTAAAACATGAGTAAATAAGAACCAAAATCGATTGAGACAAATTCTACTTTCCCTCTTTGTTATTTATTCCTTTCTTTCTTACTGAATTTCTTCTACTTTGGCCTTCTAATCATTGGAGAAAATTGGCATATGCATGTACTGTTTGGTACCATATAATTTTAACCATAGATGACTTATTTTGTATTTCTGCTGCCTGGTTCTGTTGGAAATCATCTAGAAGTAATGAGTACTTTTTATTCTTCTAAACATAAACCCCATTTCCTTAGGTTTCTAATTATGTGTATTTATTAGGTGACATAACTTGGAATAAATCAGTACTTATTCGGTGACATATGTTGGGATAATCCATATTCTAAGAACATTCATATTTCTTATGGCAGAAGAAGTTCTTACATAGAACATACTGGCAACATGATATCCTTGATTGTTTCTGTGTACACAGACTATTTCCCAGATTAGAGACATGGAGACCATTTCTAGCAATGCCATGAGTTGCAGCATGGCTGTAATTAGGGTGTGTGTGTGTGTGTGTGTGTGTGTGTAAACAAATCTTTATCCATTTGGCTGCTCTCCTCCGTCCCTGAAGTTCATGTGAAACCATTTCCCCTTGGTGAAGAATAGACTGAGCATAGCTTTTAGAGTATGTCTTCATTTCCCTTCATCTGACAATGTCTTCTCTTTGCCTTCATTCTTGAAGGATATTTTCACAGGATGTAGATATCTAGATTCACAGTTCTTTCCTTTCAAAACTGTCATGTTTGTTTTCCTATGTAGAGTTTACAAACAAAATCAGAGTTTTCCCAAACACTTCTGTTTGTGAACCAAGTTGTTTGCAAACAAAAATGTTCATGAGCCACAGTACCACTCTAAGTCCTGAGGAAGGGGAGATTCTGATTTCCAGAGTTATAATGTAATAATATTCAAACTACCAAGCACAAAATTATTAATCATGCAAAAAAAATCAACCAAGTACAGGCCAATCACAGGAGAAATGAAAAGAAACTGATCCTAAATAATCATAGATTTTGAATGTACTGGACAAAGACTTTAGACTACCTCAAATATTCTTTAAAATATTAAAGGCAATCATAGAAAAAGACCTAAAGGAGATAAGAACAGATCTCAGCAAATAGAAAATACGAAAAAACAGAAAATGTAAAAGGTAACCAAACAGGAGTTTTGGAGCTGAAAAATGTAATAACTGAAATGAAAAATTCACTAGTGAGTCTCAGTGGCATATTTGAGCATATGAAGAAAGCATCTGTGGTTATACATATAGGACAAATGAAACATCAGAAAGGAAAAAGCTGAAGAAAAATAACCAGAGCCTGAGAACTTTAGGATGCTGTCAAGCATCCCACCACACACATACTGGAAATTCAGAAAGACAGAAGAGAACACAAGGAGGAGAAAGAATGTGTGAAGAAATGATGATAGCAGGTTTCCAATTCTGAAGCCCAATTGGGTATTCTCAGCTCTGCAACCTCCATGAAGACACAGCAGAAGTATTCATAAGCCCATTTTAGCAAAATTGCCCAAAGACGAAGACATTTGAAAGTAGCAAGGAGACAGGACTCATTGCAACCAAAAGATCTGCAATTGGATGTAAGACATAATGGGAGGCAGAGGAAGAGAATGACATTTGTGCTGCGCTGAAAACAAAACAAACAAACAAAAAACCCCAAAACACCCAAATCAAACCAAAATGAAACCAAAACACCCTGCTTTAAAAGAATTTTCTGTCAGGCAAAACTGTCATTAAAAATCAAAGGGTAATTTAAGAAATTCCTAGATCAAGAAGAGCTGAAAGAATTCATCATAGGAGGCCTGCCCAAGATAAATGGTGAAAGGAATCCTTCAAATCAAAGAGCATTCAACAATGGCTGGAACACAGTCCAAGCAATAAGGAGCTCTAGTAATGGTACACATAAAAGCTAGTATTATCTTTGATTCATACTTCTTTTTACTTCCTTGATGATTTAAAAAACACATGCATAATATAAATCTATGCTAATAGGCAAACAGTGTATAAAGATGTAAATTGTTAAAGAGTAACAGGAGTGTAGCTGTGTGGGAATAGAGGTTCACATGACTTTAATGCTAAACTGGTGGCAATGCAGAGTAGATTATTATAAATTTAGGAATTAATGATAATTCTCATGATAACACCTAAGAAAATATCTAAAAATGACACACAAAAGGAAATTAAAATAGAATAAAAACACTACACTGTGAAAACCGGTTAAAATAAAAAAGAAAGTAGCAGAGGAATAAGGAACAAAAAGGGTGTATTACTCAGCTAAAATGCAAAATGACTGAGGTGCATACTCATCAATGATTGTTTTAATGTAAATTGATTAAAACCTCCAGTGAAAAAGCCCAGATGGCAGTTACAGTAAAGTATGTCATCTAACGGTGACACCGTTAAAATCCAAAGACCAAGTGGAAGTGAAAAAGTGAAAAAGATGGTTTGAAAGGGAAAAGATATTGTCTACAATAGTAGCCAAAAAAGTCCTCAAGCAGCTACATTAATATCAGACAGTGTATAGCTTAAGTAAAACCATTTATAAGACATGAATAGGGTGAAGATATTACTGATAAAGGATCAGTCCTTCCGAGAAGGAAATAATAATTATGAATATACACTCAAAAAACGTAAGTGTTCCTGTTGATACACTTAAGGGAAGTAACAGGCGGAAATGTCGGTCACCCACATTTAGTTATGGTAGGAGCACTAGACGGAACACTAAGGAAAGAGCACTTGACTAACACAAGTCAAGTTGACCCAAAAGACATACGCCAAATGTTTCACCCACCTGCAAAGGAATCCCATATCCTTCTCGAGTGCATAGGGAAAGTGTTTCAGGGTAGAACATCTGTCAGCCATAACACAATTCTCAAGAAATTTTAAAAGGTTGAAGTCACATGGAGTACTTCCCTAACTACAGAGATGTCTTAGTTACTTTTCTGCTGCTGAGACAAAATACCCAACTTCTAAAGTTAAAGAAGGAAAGGTTTATTTTGGCTCATGGTTTGTAAGGATTTCAGGCCGTAACTAGCTGGCTCCAAGGCAGGGCGGCATGGCAGAGGGGCAGGCACAAGATAGAAAAGATAGAAAGCAACAAGCAGGAAGCCACAAGTGACAAGCAGACACCCTCTCTCTGTCCCTTATCTTACCCAGGGTTCCCACTCTTAGGATGGGTAGCACTTACACCTGAGGTAGGGCAGCTCTAATCCTAGATTGCACCATGAATGAGTCTGTCCCAGCATCATGTCCTCCACCCCAGCATCACACAACCTAGATCCAGCACCTCCAGAGAGCCCCACCCGTGACCACATTGTGCTTGGGGGAGGACGTGTAGACACAATCCATAGCAAAAAGAATGAAGATGGAAATAATGACAGAAGGAAAAGTTGGAAATTCACAAATACCTGGAAGTTAAACAAAATATTCTTAAATAACTAACAGGTCAAAGAGGTAATCACAAGGAAACTGGAGACATGTGGAAATGGAAGCACAATCCAGCAACCAAAACTAAACACACGCAGGAAGAATAGCAACCAGAGGAAAGCAAAAGCGTAAATTACTACCTCACATAGCCATGCTGATCTCAAACCAGTCTCCTAACATTGCATCATGCAGAAAGAAGCACAAACTAAACACACAGACCCATGAAGGAAAGAAGTAACAAAAGACATGAGATACATGAAATAAAGGCTAGAAAAATAAAGAATCAACAAAATTGAAACTTGGTCTTTTAAAAGGATTGACCAAATTGACAAAGCTTTAACCAGGCTGACATGTCAAAAAAGAGAGAAATTGTAAATGCTAAACTCAGAAATAAATGCTGTGGCAAACAACCTACAGATGTAGTCCTATAACTATTAAAATTCCAGTGGTGTTTTGTGTGTATGTGAGCATAAGTTATAAAGCTAATCCTCAAGTTCATATGGAAACCCAAGGGGGTTTCAAAGAGCAAAAACAGTTCTGAGTAAAGAGAAGAACAAGGTTGTAGAATGTACCTTGTCTTCTTTTAAAAGTTACTACAAAGCTTCATATGTTGGTCAACTTTGCCATTGTTTGGATAAATACTTGATGCCCACCATTTAAAGAAGAGGTTTAATTTGGCTCATGGTTTCAGAGGGTTTAGTCCATGGTAAGCTGCTTCAAGGCAGGAAAGGAGTATCATGGTGGAAGGGTGTGGTGGAGCAAAGCTGCTTAGTTCATGGTGGCTGGGAAGCAGAGAACAGAAACAGCACAGAGAGGAAGGGGCAGGGACCAAACATAGACCCCGAGGTTATACTTCCATGACCCACACAAATACACTTACTAATTCACTAGACAACTCTCAAGCCTATCAAGATGACAGTTCAGCTTAACTGCCATGCTGAAGTAATCAAGACAATATCTCATGCCATCAAGATAGAACTATAGAGCAATAAAATAGACTAATCTTCTACAAAGTAAATATGCACACATCCTACAAGCACGTATACTGTCCAGCATCATTAGTTATAAGGAAAACGCAAATCAAAATTACAGTGGATTCTAGCTGACATTCAGTAGGATGGCAATTCTACTAAAAATAAAACTTGAAAAACACAATCAACAAATCTTGGCAGAGATGTGGAGAAACTGGAACCTCATACATAGCTAGTAAGAATGTAAAATGGTACTAACGCAGACAGTTTGGGAGCTCCTCATAATGCTAAACATACATGGTACAGAAATTCCAATCCTAAATGGCTACATAAAATAATTGCAGAAAAGTTCTCAAATAAATACATATGCACTTCCACGGCAGCACTATTGACAGGAACCCAAAGGACCGAAATTCCATCAGAAGGTGATGTACAAACAGATTTTCAGGCATACGATGGGATGACATTTGGCTCCAAGCAGAATGAAGATATGAATGAAGATAAATGCTACTGTGTGGGTGATTGAAAATGTTATGCTAAGTGAATAAATTGAGTCACAAAAGGCCATATATTGTATAATTACATTTATGTGAACCAGCCATAGAATTAAGAAGCTGCCCAGTGGCTGCCAGGGGAGAGGGTGGAAGTGGGGAGCAGCTGCCCAACAGGTGCTTTTGGGGGGTGGCAATGGTTTGGAAGTCAATAGAGGCAAGAATTGTACAGTGCTATGAATGTACCAACATGGCACTAATTTGTTATGTGAATTCTCTATCTATCTGCTGCTGCATACTTGACGAGTAAAATCCTCTTGTTGATAGCAATAATCACATATTATTTAACTGACCCTGAGAAGATGCTTGTCTGTGTGTTGATACTGGGGTCACACCAGTGAAAGCCATAAAACCTACAGTACCGGTGAAGACAGACTCACCTCTTTTACATCCATTCACATTACATGTTTGATTGTTTTCTGACTAATAAAATCAGCCTTATTCAATTGAGTTTTCCTTTAAGCAACAGATGGCATGAACACACACTTTCATAAGTTGGAAAAATACAGGCAGTGCATCTTAGGACAAAAACCCATGAAGAAAGTTTATTTGATTTTTCATGGCATTTTGGACCTTCTGGCTTCATGTGTGACTGCAGGTCCAGATTTCCTGTGAGGGGATACCTGTGAGGGGATTCCTCTGACCTGGGTCCAGGTCAGCTGTGGAAAACATGCGAGTGAATGTCCTGAGCTCAGGCTAGCAGCAGGTGGGCAGCCCTGAGTGTGGTTTTTGGTCCTGTCCAGGGCCAGGCTCTGCACATCGCCGACAAGAGGCCAGGGATCCTGAGTGTTCCCATGATGCACTGTGCTGATGGGGCCAGGCAGCACAGAGTGAAAGGGGGCTTCCTGATACAGAAGGAAAATAACTTCCTCCAGGATGGGTTGTTGAAATGTTGACCTAGGAGATACCTAGTACTTACTACTGTAAGTTAAATTCTTAAGAGTTTTTTCTCCTGATACCAGATCAAGAATCAAGTCATTTAGACTATTTAAAGCAGATTTTAAAAACCAATATGGGAGGAGCTTATGTTGGAATGTAGGCTAATCTCCGGTTGGATCTTAAGATCTGTGTGAGCACACGTGTACTTCAATATGAAATTAGCTCATATAAATGTATTTCCAATATATAGGTATTGTTATATGAACATAAACAATTTGTAGACAGATAGATCCGATGTAATTACTTTAAGTACTTGTCACAAAAGCACTTTGTATTTGTATTTTCAGCGTTGGGGTTTCCCAGCCGGGGTGCTCTAATCATCCTGCACAGTCCTGGGCCAGTGGCGGCTGGGGGACTGGACGGCTTGTCACCGGGACCTGTGTTTCTTGACTGCTCCCAGCTGCTGCAGCTGCTCAGCGGCTCACAGGCTGCTGTACCCTGGGTCAGTGGCCAGCTGCCGGGTCCATTACAGCTGCTCCCCTGTGCTCATCTGGTTCTCGCTCCTCTTTCCTGCCTGTGTGCATGAAAGCTCGGTGTGTCTCCCAGACAGTTTAAACACACGCACTGGCATCTGTAAACGGCATGCTGAGCTATTTTGCCTGCGCCTGTGTTCTCATCTGATGTGTCTGTGCTGTGTCTCCTCTGCTTGGTACTATTTTAGTAATTGTTGAGGCTCCTAGCATGTTATGTTCTATTTTAAGGCACCCGATTGTTGCAGACGTCTGGAGATGCACATTCACCACGGTCTTGCATCTCCGTCCCTTTCCTGGCAGGAGTCCAGATGTCTCATTTCCTGGCCCTGCCTGTAGTGAGTGAACGGCATTATCCAAGCGCCCGTGGGCTGCTGTGCCAGCCTGTCTGGAGCGCAGCGCTTGCCGGGCTGGCTGGGGCGCTGGGGACGCCCGCTGCCCAGTGCGTGCCTGTGTCAGTAGGTGGCCTGTCTGCTGAGGCTCTTTGCCCGTGTTTCGATGTGATTACTTTGTCTTACCAGCTGCAGCCGAGTGAGTTCCTCACACACTGTGCGTACTAGCGTACTGTCAGGAGCTCGGTTGGCAGGTATTTTCTCGCAACCCACCGTGGCCTTCTCCCTGTGTCCTTGCTTGTTCCAAAGAAGCTTTTCCGTTTACGCCCCGACCTCTGTGTCTCCTTCTGCTGGTGATGCCGGTGCCAGCTTCTGAAGGAGCCTCCCTACCATGCTTTCCTCGGGGGGCCTGCAGGTTAGGCCTCTTATCCACCTTGGCTTGATGTCTGCAGATGTACACTAAAGAGCCACGTTCATGCTTTTCTGCCTAGATCTCCGAATTCCCCAACGCCACTTGCTGAGAAGCTCTTTTCCTTCCTGAGTGTCTTCCGAGCTCTCCTGCAGAACAAGCCGACCGCAGATTCTGGCGCTCTGTTCAGACCTGTCGCTCCATGTGCTGTGTGCATGTGTTTATGCCTTGAAAATTCTCTCGGAATTATCTCAGCTTTGTCACATAATTTGAAGCGTAGCAGAAGTGTTACGTGTCCGGTTATGTTCTTGTTCAGGTGGTGTTAGCTATTTGAAATCTTAATGGTTCCAGATGAAGTTTAGAGTAGTTTTTTTTTTCTGTTTCTGTGAAAAATACCATTTGAATATTGACAGAGTTTGTGCTGGATCTGTAGATCATTTAAACATTGCTTATTCAGTCGGGGCTGGTGGCTTATACTTGTGACCCTAGCAGTCTGGAAGACTGAGGCAGCCTGGGCAACTTAAGACCTTGTACCAAAATGAAAGACAAAAAACGGCTTAGAATGTAGGGCAGTGCAAAGGCCCTGGGTTCAGTACCCAGTATCTCCCAGCAAATCTTTCAGGCTGTGAGCATGGGATTGCTTTCATCGATTCATTCCCACTTTACTTCCTTTCATCAGTGCTTTATAGTTTCAGTGTATCCATGTTTCACCTCCTTTATGTAAGTATTTTATTCTTTTAAATGTTTTATAAAACCAGTTTTTTCTTAATTTCTTTTCCAGATAGTTGTCAGTGTTTTAAATGATTTTAAATGGTTATTTTATATTATGATGAAACTTTACTGAATTTACTAGTTTTAAGAGATTCTTGGTGGAGTCTAGTAAAATGTTTGTTACATTTGTTGATTTTTTAAAAATACCAACTCTCGGTTCATGGACTTTTTTGTATTGTTTTCTAGTTGCTACTTAAGTTATTTATACCATTGTCTTTATCTTTTCCTAACCTCTAATATCACTGGGCTTAGATTGTTCTTATCTTTCTAGTTCTAAGGTGCTTATTTGAGCTCTTTCCTTCTCTTACCCATATTTTGGGTGTAAACTCTCTTCTTAGAACTGCCTCTGCTGCTGTGCAAAAGCGTGTTGTGTTTGTTGCACTTCGGTTTTCATCTGTCTCCGGTAACATATCTTGGTTTTTGGTGGTGCTGGGGCCCAGCCCGGGGCCTCACGCAGCTAAACAGAGGGTCTGCACCGCTCCGCAGTGCAGGCTTCCAGGATGCCTTTGTTTCTCTTTGTTGTTCAGGCAGAGATTAGATAACTTCCTATTATTTTAAACTGCCCAAATTTTCTTTTTTAGTAACTTCTAGTTTCATACCACTGAAATCTCTCAAGATCCTTAATATATGCAGACTTACTAAGTTTGTTCAAGCTTGTTTTGCAGCCTCATCTGTTACCGCTCCTGGAGAACAGTCTTCGTGTGCACGGGAAGAGTGTGTATGCCTCGCTTCTGTGTGGTAGAACATTCTGTATATTTCTGTTAGTTCCCTTGGTGTGTGGCTGTTTCTTTATTGATTTTTCTATCTGTATGATCTAGTCATTGATGAAAATAGAATATTGAGGTCTCCTGTGTTGCTACTTATTTCTGCTTTCAGCTCTGTTAATATTTGCTTAGTTTCTGATGCTGTATGCATATACATATATGCAAAATTATTACATCCTTTTGATGAATTCACTGTTTTATGTTTTTTTTTTGAGGGGGTACTGGGAATTGAACTCAGGACCTTGTGCTTACCAGCAGGCACTAATGCCACTGAGCTACATTCCAGGCCTGTTTTATCTTTATATCCCTTTTTGTCTCTTGTGAAAGTTTTTGATCCAAAGTCTATTTTGTCTGATGTAAGAACAGCTATCTCTGCCCATTTTTAGTCACCATTTGTATGGAATATCTTCTCCAGTTCTTTTGTTTTTAGACTATTTATGTCCTTAAAATGAGTTTCTCTTATGGACAGTATATGGCTAGACCTTGTTTTTAATCCATCCAATCACCCACATCTTTTGATGGTGGAATGTAATCCATTTACATGTAGAATAATATTGATAGATAAGGATCTACTGTTGCCATTTTGTTAGTTTTTTTTTTTTTTTTAATCGGTACCGGGGATCGAACTCACGACCATGTGCTTGCAAGGCAGGCACTTACGCCACTGAGTTAAATCCCCAGCCCCTTTGTTAGTTATTGTCTTGGTATTTTTGTAGTTTCTTCTTTTCTTTCTCTTTCTGTCTTCCTTGGCAATTAGATAATGTCTTTGTAGTGATGCGTTTTGACTGTCTTTATCTTTTGTGTATCTACTTTAGGTTTTAGCCTTATGATTACTGTGAGGCTTATACAAATCATTTTAGTTAAAAAGGATCTGTTTTAAATTGGTAATAGCTTTATTTCAATCACATACACAAACTGTACTTGTACTTCTACCCACATTTCATGCTACTGACACCACAGCTTACATGATTGTAAATCTGTCCTCATGAACATGTATTGTGAGGTAATGATTTTCAGTGCTTTTGGATGATAATTTTTGTTTTAGATTTCAATGTGACTTACATGCCTCCCTTCCAGTGTTAGTGTATTCTAAATTTGACTCCATACTCAGTTTTTTCCCTGAGTTTTATGCCTTCCTATTTTCCTGAGTTGTGTGCTGCCCTGTATTTTCAAGATCAGTGTCTTAGTTTGCTTTAGGATTTCTTGTGAGGCTGGTCTCGTGGTCATAACCTCCCTCCGCTCTTGCTGTCTCACCAGATCTGGAGAGTTAAATGAACATACAGGTCCTAGAAGACCAAAGAACTCCAAATTGGTCAAGCCTAAAGATGTTTGTAAGGGAATATTATTATCAAATTGTCAAAGACAGAATTTAGTCTTTCCTTTGTGTCTGAAGGGATGGTTGCTGGGTGCATTTTTTTGGGTAGCAGGCTTTTCTTTCAGCATCTCGAGTGTCATCCCTCCCCTGTGCTGTGGAGAAATCCATTCATAGTCTTCTGAAAGTGCCCTTGTATGTGATAGATCAGTTTGCTCTTTCTGCTTTCAAAATTCTGTCATTGACAATTTGATAATAATCTTCCCTTATAGACATCTTTAGCCTTGACCAGTTTGGAGTTCTTTGGTCTTCTAGGACCCGTATGCTCATTTAACCCTCCAAAGTTGGTCAGTTTCCTGCCATTCTTTCTTTAAATAAGCTTTCCTCCCTCTTCCTTGTTCTCTTTCTCTCTTTCTTTCTTTCTTTCTTTCTTTCTTTCTTTCTTTCTTTCTTTCTTTCTTTCTTTCCTTCTTTCTTTCTTTTCTTTTCTTTTCTTTCCTGGTCACCCTAACACGTATCAGTTCCCCCTTTGCTGTTCCACAGCCCATTAGGAGTTTTCCACTGTTCTTCACTCTTTTTAGTTTTGTTTTTGTCCCAGATAACTTCAAATGGTTTTCAGGTTTCCCAATTACACCTCCTTTGAATCCACTCTTTCCTGGGGGTCTGTTGCATTCTTCACCTAAGTACTGTGTTACTCCACCCTTGGTTTCTCTTTCGTCCTTTACCCTTTACTGCTCTGTTGCCTGTCTCAGTTGTCATTTTCCTGACTTCCTTTAGTTGTCTCTCTGTTTCTTGTGGCTCAGTGAGTTACAAGATTAATTCATGTTCTTTATTAGGAGATACTTGTAGGTCTCTATTGCTTTAGGCTCAACCCCTGGAGCTTTATTTGTTCCCTTTGGAAACGTCTTGTTACCTTGATCCTCTGTGTTCCTTGAGGCCTCTTCTACTGTTCTCACAGTGCCAGAAGCAGCACCCTCCCTTCCTAACCCACAGGCTTCAGTTGGGAGCAGCCTCCGCAGCCAGCCTGGCTGGAGACTGCGCTCTCAGACTTTTCTTGCAGCTGCACCTGGCCCGCTGTCCACGTTCCATACTGAGAGCACCCTGTTTCTCCCAGGATGGGGCTCTCCATTGCTCAAGGCTGAGCTCCTTGACCTTAACCAGCCAGTGAAGCCAGCTTCTAGGAGCTGCCCTGGGATCTGCAAGCACAGGGTGTGTGGGTGTGGCTTCTGCAGGTAGACCACCCATGGGGTCCTCAGCTCAGCCTCCCTGCAGGGCTGGGTGGTCCCCCTCGTCTTGCTCTGGGATCAGGTCTGTGGCTGGGTGCTGAAGACCACACACAGGTGATGGGACCCCCGTGTCTTCCCCTGGCTCTATCCTGGCCCAGTTGGGCTCATATCTGCAGAGTTCCAGGTTAGGTAGATGAAAATGGGGCTCCTGAGACTCACCCCGCAAGGCTGGGGGAAACCAACACTTGTTGTCTACATACCACCTGGTGGAGATGCCGTAGGCTGGCCAGACCTCTCCTGGCACCATCTGTGCCACCTCAGGGAGGTGCCCTGGGTAAAGGGACATTGCTTTCTTGCCTTGTAGTTTGTTCACACTTATTTTTTTTTCTCATGGAGCATCTGGAAACACCCAACCAGGGGTGGCGCCAAAGCCCAGTTTTGTGGGAAGAGGTGAGCTGGAGCCTTCTGTCCCGCCTTCTGGGAGGTGTCAGTCCCACCCTGTCCCTCTTAGCTTTAGGGTCAACTTTGACATTTATCAACTTAAGTACATTGGCTTGTTTCTGAGGAGTGTGTGTTATTCTCTCTCTCTCTCCTTCCTTCCTTCCTTCCTTCCTTCCTTCCTTCCTTCCTTCCTTCCTTCCTTCCTTCCTTCGTTTTGGTTCGGTTGTTTTGTTTTACTAACTTGGAGGATTATAGCATGCCGTAACGTCTGTTAGTACCTAGCCGCTCCACTCATTTTTGGCCTTATTTCTCAATATTTCAAAATTAACGTAGAAATACACAATTTTATTCTTAAGCATTTTGGGGAGGGTACCCAGAATCAAACTCAGGCAGACACTTGTGCTGCTGAGCTATATACCCAGCTCTGAGGCACATTTTAAAGGTAAGTTGAAAGCATCTTTCCCTATGTATTTTGACATGTGTTTGTTGAAAGTATAGGTGTTTCTTCAGGTGTTTCATGTGAAATTGTGTTATTTATAGATTAAATCTGTGGAAAATGGACTCTTTATCATAACTCATTCACAAATGTAGCATATCTTTGCTGTTATTTGTGTCTTCTTTTTTGTTTTTCTATTTTAACCATAAAAGTTTCAGGTGCTCTATTAGGTTGATTTTTAATTTTTTTAAAAATCAGAGTGCAACCAAAGTAGCAGTAGGGTAGAAATATGTCTATGAATTGTACATTTCTCTTGCCCATCGTTTGGTTTTCAGAGAGATGGTTATAAACTGACCAGTGAACTGGCTAAGCAAATCTGCATTCTGCAGGCACAAGTAGGAGCTGGCGCAGGAAGATGACAGCTTCTCTTTGCAAATGTCCAAGTTATATCTCCTCTTGTTCTCAAGCTATCTCCTCTGCTTGATTTTAGGGGATCCTGCCTGATTCAGTCAGGCCTGCTTAGCAATGGAGGATGGTCTCCCTGGTAAAGGTCGCCTGGTGATTTGGCCTTTAATCGCATCTTTACCTCACAGGTGCACCTAGATCCGTGTCTGATTAAATAACTGTGCTAGGGCCGAGCCACACCAATACAATCCGCAGCAACACAGTGACAATCCAGTTCTGATTGCTAATGAAGTTGTATCTTATTTTCTACTCTATCATTACTAATGTAGAGGAGGTATATTGATTTTCATAAGATAATTTTATATCTGAATCACTTCCAGAGTTCTTGTATCTGTTTTAGTAGTTGGTTTGCCTGCTTAGTTTGGCATTATCTATTGATAATGATATCATCTAGAAATAATTCCATTTGATCATATTATTTGCAAATAAAGCTAGTTATTAAGACTTCATTTAAAAAAATCTTACAGCATTGGCTAATACTCCTAGCGATGTGCTAGTTGATGGTGATAGCACTGAATGTCTGCAGTTCTCTGACAGTGGTGGGATATAGATAAAACTTCAGCATTAGTGGGATGCTTGCTTCAGGTGCTGGGGATGGAGCTCAGTGGCACAGCACCTTCCTGGCAAGCACGAGGTCATGAATTCATCCCCGTGCCCCCAAGTGGGATGCTTGCTTCAAATATGATATAAATTCTGTGAAGTTGTTTCCTTCTGCTTCTAGTTTTCTTAATTGTTTTTTTTAACTTTAAGCACATGTTGAGCTTTATGAAATTTTTCTTTGAGAAAATCATGAGTCTACTAGTGTGTGAATTTCATTTTTAGATTTGTTAATGTAAAAATACACTTGCTTTTCTGCAGTAAACGCTTGCTGATTATGATGTGCTCTGCTACCTCAGCTGGGTAGCAAACATTAAAAGTAATCAAGGTCTGTGTTCATAAGTAAAATTGTCTTATACCATAGTTTTCTTTTGTAGTTTTATTTAATTTTGAAGTGAAAGTCACTGTAACTTCATGAGATGTTAGAGCTACTTTCCTCCGACCTTCTTCTTAGAGCTCCTTTTATAAGCAGGGTTTATCTGTTCATGCAAAATTGACAGCATTTGCTTATAAACTTTCCTGGGCCGGGGCCTTTTTGTCTCTGCGGTGTGACATGCCGTGTACCGGGTAGCAGTGCGTCTTTCACAGCGAATTGCGGGTAAAGGTAAAGCCAGCTGCACAGTGCTACCGAGGGAGGAGCAGGGCTTCTCGCTCCAGACCGGGGCTCAGCATGGATAGAGGCCTCGCCGAGGTGCAGGGCAGGAGCAGGGTGCGCGTCTGCTCTCCAGGTCTCCTACAGCCTCTGTCTCTGTCCCCAGGACACACGGGCCGGCTGCTGAAGTCCCTGTGCTTCACGAGCCTCTCCTTCCTGCTGCTCCACATCATCTTCCACATCACACTGGCCAGCCTCGAGGCCCAGCACCGCATCGCGCCCGGCTACAACTGTGAGTGTCCAAGGCTGCTTCTGTGTCTTGTGTGTGTCTGAGAAAGCCGTGGGTCATTGTCACTGCACTCGTGGAGGTGTACGCATTAAACATCTAAGGAAACGTGTAGTCATTCACAATCCAGTGTAGCAGGAGTCCATGAAACAGGTTTGCCGCAGAAACGAAACGAACAGCGAACCCCACGTAGCTTAGATAGAGGTTCTCACCTTTGTGTAGAATATCGTCACTAGGGTTTGTCTGAAAGATCAAGGTTTACATACAGCCTTTGGAGCCACAGCGATTTGAAAAGATAGTAGAGTATTTTACTAAAGATAATAAGGAAAGCTAATCACAGTTTCTGACAGGATGAATAAGAGTACAAAAGTCAAATAACTTTATGTGAATTATATATATGATGATGACATCAATCCTATTACAAACCATATAACAAGAGTTCTTATGTCTTTATGGGAAAATGTCATAACACACATATTTTTCACATTGGGAATTATTTATTGGTATTCATAGGGAAATAATATGTCTAATGGCCATTGTGTATTTAATTTACGATCTGAGAAAGGCCATATACTTATGTTTTGTCTAGATGTTATCTTTCCAAAATAAGCCATGCTTCTGTTCTTCTGGATATGTGACTGTTGCTGGGAATACAGAAACATTTAAGCGCGTGGGAATCAACCCATATGTTTTAAATTAAACCTCAAGAAACCCTCGGATATGTGAAATAGGCTGTAATAACAGTTGTAACTTGTCAGTTTTTCTTTGAAGAACTCATTTGTGGGTTTGAAATTTCCTGAACTTTCCTGAGGCCCAGGACAAGAAATATGAAGTAAACATACCCTTCCCTCTAAAATAGAGTTCAGAATTCTCCGTGGATCAAAGTATTAACTTAAATGAAATGAGAGAATTCTTTAGTAGAATTCATATTCATGAATTGCTCATTTTCCTTCACTGCCTAACTTGTAGACATACACAGAACTTAAGTCAGGATTCCTTTTGGCCATTTTTCTTCCCTTCAGAGTTCCTCTGCTGACATTGCCTACCAAAATGATTTTTATTAAAGATCTAGAATTTAAGTATGCTTATTATTCTTAAGATTAATAAGTTATTTACATCCTATGAAATTAACCCAGTTGAAGTATACAGTTCAGTGGCTTTTAATTCAAAAGACCATGTAGTCATCCAAAAACAGGTTTCAGAACAGGATTCACCCTTGAAGAAGCCCCGTGTCCACCAGTAGTCAGAGGCATGTCCTTCTAGCCATCGCTGGGTACTCGCTAGCCCACTTCCTGTCACTGTCAGATTTCTCCACCCTGTACTTTTTGAAATTATGAATGATTGAGTTATAAAATATGTGGTTGGTGTCTGGCCGCCATGATGGGCCCTGTATCAGTGCTTCACTGCTTTCCACGGAGGAATAGTCTGTTGCCAAGATGTGGTTCAATGTTTGAAAAATCTCATTACTAAAATCATAAAAACAAAATGTTCAAATCATAGCATTGAGATATGTTCTAGTGCTGAGAAGGGTTCCTGTTTGGCCAGGCTCACCTTGTTTGGACTGAGTGGAAAGCTAAGCGTGGAGCCACATGGAGCTCCTAACCAGAAACGCTTTGGTCTTTGCTCAGCAAGGCACTCCTGGAACAGAAGGACAGGTTTTATAACCAAAGCAGAATCCACGAAATAGGCGTTTTTAAGAATAATGAGTTTTCCATTACTATAAGTGCTTCATCACCAGATGCATTAAAACTTATCAGATATAAAACGAGTTTATAAATGTGTATCTTGGTTGTTGAGTGGTGTGAGCTTTGTGAGGGCTTCTGACACACAGTCTAGGAATTTCTCTTTGTATCCGTAGTGATGATTTTTCCACAGTTCTACAAAAAGCAAAATAAGAATGCAGCATGAAATTCTACAGCAGCGTTCCCCCCTCTGTATTTAGAAATGTGTTTGTATGTTCTCTTTTATAAGATATAGACAGACACACTTACGCACACAGAATGCCCATCTGGTCTTGCTTCAGCCCCTCCTTCCCAGGTAAGGATTCAGGACACCAGAGCACTTCAGGTGGGCTCAGCACCCTGAGATGTCTGTGCCTCTGGGAGTGCAAGAAGGAGGCCACCGGTGTAGACAGGACTGGCCCCCTTGACATCCCTCTGCCTGGGTGTTCCTGGCCAGCCCAGTCTTGTGGAGTCCAATCTGCGTCTCCAGAGCTCCCTTCCTAAAGATCTGGGCTTCTCGATGGGGGGTGTTCCTGTCTCTATCAGAGATCCTTGTGCACAGGGATGGCTGTGCTCATTCCTTCCTGAGGTGTCACTTGAACCATTCGGAGCCTAAGGAGAGGCCTTGCCTCCCCTGGCTTGCTGTCTCCGTACGAAAGTCCCCTTCAGGGTTGCAGAGAGCCCGCTGAAATAAAGGTACAGTAGTGAACTTGATTTCTACAGTCAGATTCCAACTCAAACTCCAATGCTAGCAAAATTAAAGTTCCAAATGGAAGTTCCAGTATTTTTGATGGAGTAATCAGTAGACAGGAGGATCGTTAAAAGACTGAGTTAAAAGCAAGTTGCGTTCTTTACTTCCTTGAAGGTGAATTTCTAGACATCGTAAATTTCTTCTGAAAACACAGGCCTTGCGTCCAATAGCTTGGCGCCTCAGGTGTCGCAGGTTATGTGGGTCCAGCTGCATGTGTAGCATGAATATTAATACATTCTTAGAGAAGGGTAAAAGAGAAGCACAAACAACCTTGGCACTTGGCAGGCTGGCTTGGTGTCCAAAACTGACACAGACTAGGTTTTCTGCCTCAAGCATTTTTTAATGATCAAACTATATAAACTCCAGAAAATACTGCGAGGGTGGGTAATGGAAATACCAGCTTTTAATTCAGGCTTGAGTTCACTGTACTGATGTTATTGTTTCTCCAGCAGTCACAGTTTTGGTTACACCATCAGAGTTACAAACACAAACTCGGTTGTTTTGATATCCTAAGTTTGAAGTTCTGCGTTCTCTGGATCTGTAAATAGAAAGTGGCAAATTTTCAAATCAGAAGGCAAACACTGTCTTGGTCACCAGGCTCTTCTCTGTGTTAAAGATACTGATAAAAAAATAAAGTAACCAAGCTGGTCAGGTTTCTCAGTCATAGCTGAGAGGTGCTCAAATCCAAGACCACCGCACGCTCATTTATATATAGTTTCTGGTAGCTTCTTTTCCCCTAGCCATCTCTTTCCCTCCTTCAAACGTGTATCCTCGCCCCTCATAAGAGCAGCTCTCAGTGTCTCTCAGGAATCTGCGACGCATGCTTGGGGACAACAGTAGCATTTATAAATACCCAGTCCTTGCTGGGTCTTGTTCCCCCAGAGTGCCATGAATGTTAACAGCATAGTAAAGACTTTTAAGCCCTATTTAGTGTGTGCCTGGCTGGCAGATCTGTTAAAGGTGCTATTGTGTGGAGCTGAAACCGGACACCGCCCCCCCTTATTTCCAAAGGGGGTTCTTAGAGGTTAGCCAGACTTCACAGAGTGGGACCTCTGCGGGCTTTGCCCAAACCTGTGGTGTCGCTCACTCAAATATTTTCATCCTATCAAAGCTATGCTACTTAAATAAATGCCAGGCCTGTTTCAATTATGTCATGACAGGGCCCACAGAAGGCGACTGTCTGCCTCCGGGTCCCGTGGGCGAGGTCTCCAGCCATCGGGGTGCTCCTGCCGCACCAATGCAGGCTCTCCATGGAAAGAAGCCTGGGTCTCATGACTACCTGGGAGGGTTTTCTGGGGGCGACTGCTCCATGCACTCGCTACTCACAGGGCGTCGGCTTAGTGCAAGACCCCGAGATCTCGGGATTCCTCTGCCCTTTACGGGTGGACTCCACTCATCATGGAGTTTTCCACTCCTTTCCCTGCTCCATTTGCTAAACGGCTTTTCAGGGCAGACGCACAGGGGACACTGGAGGCAGGGAGTCTCTGTCCCAGCTCTGTCCAGCTGCAGGTCACCTTCTCCCAGGTGCCCTGAGCCTGAAGCCATGCAGAGCCTCCGACCTTGCTGAACCCCAGCCTGCCTTCGACCTGTCTCTGCTCTCCCTCATCAAAGCAGCTCACAGTGGCTTCTTCACTGCTCCAAATGAGTCTCCAGAGCTTCCGGTGCTGGATCCACAACGCTCTCTTTTTCCATCTACTCATCACTGCTTATTTCCTCTGTGGTGCTCGGCGGCAGCACTCATGCTGGCCCCTTGGGTCCCCTGCAGCCAGGCACTGTGTCTTCTATTCTGAGAGCCCACACACATTTGCCCAGAGAGCCACTGCCCTAGATGTTGTAGTGGCCGTAACTGCTCATTCCCCATCTCCTTCTGTCAAAGCATGTAGCTCCAAGAGTGAGACCCCATATGACACATAAATGCGGGGGACAGACACAGGGACCCTCATGGGAACAGATGCAGGGACAGACGGTAGTGCCTGCACCCTGGGACAGGGTGCCATGCATCCTTGCGCTGCGGGCTGGGCCTGAGTTACTGTGGTCACGGGGCAGCCCAGAAAGGACCCCATAGCTCGGGAAATTCTCTGGTGTTTCATGCTGTGACTGTGCCAGGGATATTGTTGACGGGTACGAAGTGGGGTGTGTGTGTGAGGGACTCACACCTGTGGGCTGAACTCACACCAGGGTTCACCCATCTTGGGCACCCACAGCCCCTTGATACAACAGTGAAAACCAGGGTGCGGCTGCTGCTCATCTGTCAGTGCAAGGGAGACCCCATTCCCACATGGCCCTGCAGCCCTGGGCACCAGGTGGACCGTGCCTCTACTTGCAGTGCTTCTGGCACTGCTATGCTACTGACCTGGGCAGGAGGCAGTTCCAGTCCCAGATCCATGGGATCCATGGCCCTGCAGGGAGGCAGAGCTGTCGCCTAACTCGGCTGTAGCCAAGGTCCTGGAGCAAGGGCCACGAGCAATGCTATGACCAGAGCCAGGCATGGGGAGGGGCTGATGGGATTGTGGAGGGGCGTTGTCCTCCGGATGGCAGCTCATGGGCTGGTGCCACGCCGAGGAGTGATGGGCTCATGGTGAGAGGCAGAGGACTCTCGCATTCAGTCACTTAATTACTTAGTGCACAGACAGAATTCGAGTTCAGTTTTCTGGGCTCCGTACCCCATATTCTCTCTAGTTTATCCTGCAGCTGCAAAAGTTTCTTGGGAAAATTGATACAGCAAGATCAAGATCTGATTACAAAGGTGTTGAGGAATGAATCAGATAAGAATATGCAAATTTTGGAGGTGGTGGTGGGTAGGAGGGTGGTTCATCTGCTATCCCGGCCATAGGGGAAGCGTTAGGGTTGGCAGTCAGCTGATATACTTGGTAAAGGATGTTGACTTGCAAGAATACCAGGGGCAAGTGATGGGGAGATGACAGGGCCACTGCAGGCCTGCAGGTCTGGCCACTGGGAGCACAGTCTCACCCTCCTTGAGCCCACCTCCCTGGCTCTGCCTTCCTCTGGGCCTGGCTGTGTCCTGGGTCAGTAGGCTCAGAGCCCAGGTGTTCATGCTGCAGCTAGATTGGGTCTGTATTTCAAAGCCTGAGAAAATTGGAGAGTTTTTTTGAGGCTGTAAATCAGTCATTAAATCCACAAGAATACCCTGTGCCTCTTCGTGTGCAGAAATTGACTCCCACACAGTGGAATCCCCTGAGAGCATAGATCCTGAGCCGTTTCCACACGTATGCTCAGCTCCTGGCTCAGCACAGAAGTCTTCAGTATTTGAGGGCAGCTGTGACATCACATCCGGTGGAGGGCAGCTGTGCCATCACGTCTAAGGCTGGCTCCAGACACACCCCCTCCTCCAGCTGCCTGGTGCAGAGCCTCTCCCCACGGTGACCCTGGAACAGCCTGGCAGGCGTTGGCACAAGGGATGTCCCTGATCCTTGCAGATCCCCACCAGGTGCAGCGCCCCAGGGCGCCGCCCGCCCTCCTGGGCTCTGTCTCACTGGGCAGCACCCCAGCGCATGTGTCTGCATGTGCGAAATCTTTCTGGCTCTAAGTTTTGATCTGAACCAGTTTTGGTCAAGCTCCTGTGCCCCTGGGTGCCAGGTGTGCTTTATTCACAGCACCTCCGCTGCATGTCCAGGCCCTGGTACGCCCCACGCTTGGCACCTTCCTCACATGCAGGAGAGACTGCAGAGACTGGTGACGGTGGCAGCGAGGCCAGGTCTTGGCCACACCCGCCGTAGGCCGCCCCTCAGCACCTGCTGCCCCTCCTGGGCCTGATCTAACCCCTGCAGGTGGTCAGTGCCTGTGGGCTCCCGGGGCTCTGGGTGGCCAGTGAGCTCCTCACAGAGCGGAGGCCCAGAACTCTGCCAGCTCTCGCATTCACGTTCGCCATCAAGTTGCAGTCGGACTCTGCCCTTCACCCTCTCGGCAGCCCAAGTGCTGCCACCACACCAAAGACTGAACCAAGAAGTCTGCAGCTGCTCAGCAGGAAATGGAAGTGTGACAGTGTGGCACCGTGGACCGCCTGACTGTTCTGGCCCGGCTCCTGCTGGTGTCCTCACATCGCACACATCAGAGTTGTGCAGTGGTCGTCCCTCCCTCCTGACCGTCTGTCTTCAGGCTCCTCCCCTGCAGGTGCAGGTGAAATTCATCCCCACTGTGACTCTTTCCCCTTGAGTAGGATCAACAGCAAGGAGTTTGTTGCTCTTTCAAAGGTGCCCATCAAGTGCAGTTACTTGGTGTCCCTTTCCTTGGCAAGAGGAGCCTCGAGCTTAGAGAAATCTGTACTTGTTGCTTGAAGGTAGCAGTGAAAAATATAAAATGAGCTGGGGTGGGAGGTGAGCAGTGGGGAAGGGAGCCAGGTCATGGTGGGGCAAGTGAGCTTTGGCCTGGGGTCCCACGGCCAGCCCGGGAGGACCCTGGACAAAGACATCACCCCAGACGGACGCTCACCACCCCACCATGCCTACCCGTCCTTGTAAGGTGAATGCAGAGCAGGGCGTCTAAGATGCTCCAGGATTGATTTTGTTTGCTTAAATAACGATTTCCCTAACCTCAGGGCCATGACGCAGCTTTTCTAGTGTGAATTATTTACAATAAAAGCACAAAGACAGGTCCGTGTGGTAGGGGAGTAAACACAACCTCACAATTACAGAGGAACAGCAGGAAGCTCAGCGGCGTGTGCTTGCTTTACCAGAGAATGGAAGGGTGTTTCAAGGGCATGCTGGAGGCTGCAGAGTCTGTGAGCGCGGTGGTGATATTCCAGAGCGGGCTCCCGTGCAGTGCAAGCCCGGGTGTTCTGCAGATGGCTTACGCGGCTGCTGTCTGCTGTAGGGCTCAGATATGCGATTTCAGGAATCAAGGCTGTTTCCCTATTAATAGAAGTTTGGATTTAACACCATTCATCATGGTTTCAAGAATATATTGATCAAAGATTGGCAAAGAAGTTACTAATACCATTCTCACACTAAGTTCATTTTGGGAAACAATCTAAGCATATCCTGGTGGTTTCTATTAAATAAGAGAATATATAAAATTTGATGTTAAAGACATTAACACAGAAGTGTTACAGACAAATGTTTTCCATACGATTTACCATTTCTTCACTATTTGCTTTGTAAATGTGTATTGTCCTATGATTGTGGCTTCAAAGTCTTCCTCTTACTTTACGTGTGTTTTTGTGTGTCATGCTATTTCACACTGTTGGCTGTGTAATCCTGCTCTTTGCAGAGTTGAGATGGTGCAGAGGGCGCAAGCTGACACTCCAGCCTTGCGCTTCCAAGGTGCTGCTTGTTTTCCTGCCCTGCCCGTGGCTGCAGTGAAAGCCAGGGCCTCGCCGAGGTGAGCCCTGGTGCTGTAATAAGCTAGGAAGCCCACGGAGTCCCTTCACTTTCTGTTTTGCAAACTCAGGGTAATGTTTTCCATTGCAATTTTACCCTTATTTTTATAGGTATGACTTGGAAGCATCATTTTGTACTTGCTTCATGAAGAAGCATGAATGCCATATTTTCATTATAACGGTGGTAATTATATCATGCACTATTAATTGTCAAAATGTCTTCAAGTCTCAATGCCTTGGGCCTCCTTGAGGTCTCAGAAAAATGCTAACCCACTGTCCCATTCTGCTCTAGAAATTTCCAGTGAGTATATAAAAAGCTCAACCTCATTAGTCTCTAGGCATGGACAGGTGAACTGCCATGTCCTGCAACTTCACACCAACTGGAATGGCTGAAATTAAAAAGGCAAGTCATACTAAGTGTTGGTGAAAATCTAGAGAAACCAGAGCTCTCATACACTGCTGTTGGGAATGTGACCTGGCACAGTTGCCGTGGAAAACACTTTGGTTATTCTTCAAAAACTACACCCAGAACTGCTGAATCCTCTGACAGTTCCACTCTTAGTATGGGCCCGAAGACTCAAAAGAGTTTAGACAGGCACCTGTCCACAAATGTTCACCCCAGTACTATTCACAAAAGTCAAAAGGTGGAAACAGCTCAAATGTCTGTCAAAGGATTCATGGGTAAACAAAATAAGAGTGTGGTGTTTACATGCACAGAATATTATTCATTCACAAAATGAAATCCTGGTAAACGATGCAGTGTGGTTGAACTCAGAAGTTACACTAAGTGAAGAAGGCAAATACAGATGCCCCATGTCAGATGAAATGTCAGAAGAGGCCGGTCCCTGGGCCAGGCCAGTGGCTGCACAGCTCTGTGAACTCTCTGAATGCTCTAGTCTCCATCTTTCCAGCAGCTGAACCTGTGGGGTGTGTATTTTGTCTCCACAAGGGAGAGGCGATAAATGCCGCATCCTGTCCACAGAATCTCATCCCATCTGAGTGAAGCTTTTACAGCCGCGAGGGTATAAATAGCCCAAGGCTCCTTTTAAACCTGGTCATCAGGGAGGATGAGCCTTCCGCTTGCTTGCCGCTCACATTACTCTCTGGGCAGGTGCTTTATGAGACTGATTTAAACCTCCCTTTTTAAATTTTTGATTCATCGTTTTTCTCCATTTTCAGTGGTGCAGTCCGTTGTTGCTGCTTTTTATTCCTTCAGTGCAGTCCATCTTAGGATTTTACTTCTGCTCTATACTATTTTGCACTAGTTTTTATCATTTAAAATATATGAAACTCTTTAATTTGTCTGGAGCTTATTTTGCATGAGACTTTGAAGACTGGAATTTCCTCCCAGGGGCCATTGGGTTTTCTGGTCCTCAGTAGTTGAACAGTCCGTCCTTTGACACCAACATGGGGCTCCCTTCCACAGGAGCAGCTCTTGGGTGCAGGAGACTGGGCTCCCGGGGGGCAGAGCCTGTCTCCCTGGGCACCTCCTTCCCTTTTTCCTGATTCGGAGTAAGTTTGTAAAACCAGAATTCAAGTAAAAATGCAGGTCTTAAGGATCCCGAGATCAAGACAAAAACATCCTGCACCGTGTTTATTGTGGCCATGGTCAGCTTCATTTCAGAGTTAGCGTGAACCACGTGTGGGTCTCAGTACCAAACCTGAGACTGACAGACATCTGTTAAGGTAACACTGGGCCACCTCCTTCCAGATGCTGTTTGTATTCAGTTTATGAGGTTTCCCCCCTCATTCTGCCACAAATTAAACCAGTGTGAAAAGGCACAGCCTCCCTCCTGACTGGGGACAGGCTCCTCTGATACCTCAGCTAGTACCAAACCCTACACATACCACACTTTTCCTATAACACGTATCCATGGTGAAATTTCATGTATAAAGTAGGCACAATAAATTAGCACTGATTAATAATAAAACAGAACAATTATAACTAAAGACCAATGGACCTGCCAGCCCCACTGCTCTGGCACTTGGGCCATTGGTCAGTACAGTCTGGGTCCTGAGCACAGGTCCTGGTCCCTGGGAGGGAGACAGCCACCAGGTGCCCATGTGGGGCAGAGGGATGCTGGATATTCCAGTCCGGGCGGGACAGAGCCAGGTGGTGCAGGATTTCATCACTCAGTTTAAAACCTAGGAACTATGTGTCCTGTGACGTTCCAGTTAATATTTTTGGACGGCGGTGGACCTGCTGCCAGGGGACTGCTGCGTTGGTGTACATTTGAGGCCAAGCTAAAGATAAATGCCCAAAGGGAGTTGTGGAGTTTTTTCTTTTTGCTCACTGGTGGAACCAGTGAATGTGAAAAACCATTCTTTACTTTTCCCCTGGTACTAGGTGCTCGATCAGTGTTACGACTTTAGATGTTTCGTTTGCTTGGTGAACTTCTAAAGTAAGACTTAGGCAGAGACACACAAACACTGCTTTGAGTCCAGAGCATAAATGCGACTGGTTTAGGAGCTATCCGGCATTTCCAAGTAAGCTGATTTTTTTCTAAGGACATTTTTACTTAATCTTGGCTGAAAGAATGTTTCTGAGTGTGTTCATAGCTTCAGAGCCGATTCCGACGTTCTTTATAAAATGATGGAAGAGCTGCATTTTAGGGTGGGCTGTGGCTTCACGGCTGTGTTACCCAGGGCCCCGGTGTGCGGTGCATGGGGAAGGCCACCCCTTTCTTAGCTAATCAGCCTCACAGAATGTGGCAGCTGCCAAGGGCCCCAGCACGTGTGACCCTCAGGGCACAGGGTCACATGGCACATGTGTTTGGGGATGGAATTGCAGATCTGAAAAGAGACTGAAGCAATGCTGCCTCTCGAGTGACGTGAGTTTGTTTTCAGAGAAAGGCATCAGTGCTTGGTAAAGGACAGCCAGAAGAAAGGGGAGGCGCAGTGCCGCTGAAAAGCAGAGATGCGACTCCTTCGGAACGTTAGGAAGCTCGCAAGCGACGCAGGACTGACACCAAGCAGGCAGCTGTGAAGAGCGGTGTGGGGGCCATGGCGCCTACGTACAGCTCCCACGCTCTGGGCTTTGCCTTTGCCCAGAGGGCACCGGGGGGCTGAGACAGCCTCGGAGGAAACGCCACGTGTCCAAGGAGGCTCTGGGAGGGCGAGGGGATGGGCCAAGCCGTGGCCCTGGTGGCCCTGTGTGTCGCCCTTGGGGAATTCAGCCTGGGTTACGTTGCTGTGCATTATTTTGGAAAGAGCTTTTTGCTGAGCTGAGCTCTAACTTTCCCTGAAACCGCTCTAACTCAGGGCAGTGGGGGCAAGGTTAATCCTGAGAGACAGTTCGTCATCTTGCTGGCACAAGTGACCATGGACTGTAGTACCAGGTGCTTGGGCACCGCCCTGGCTGTTGTACACAGCATGGCGCATTCTGGGGGGCCTTGCACATGGCCTTCAGAGTTTCAGTCCTCACCCGTCCTCAGCACACCCGGAGGGCACACCCACTGCATACTGGTGTGTGGTTGTGAGACCCATTCGTTAGCTCTCTCCAGGAAGTCCTCGTGTCCTTTTCTGTGTTGTTTGCATCATTTCCTCCTGGATGGAACAACCATCTGGCTTCCTTGCCTTTCACATGTCAGGTTTGAGAAGAACAGCCTTCTGTCACTTGTGAGAGACCCTCTTCTGCTGAACCCACTCTGTCTTTGTGGGCGCCCAGTATTGTATGCCAAGAGTGTCGGGCTCTTTGCTCCTGGCCACCTCGAGGTGATCCCCAAGCCCACTGGAACTAGGCATCTTTGAGAGTTAATGTGAGCTCTTTTAAATGCTTGTTGCTCTGGTGGGGCAGGTTTTTCCACCACATGGAACATTCCAGATGTCCCACACTATCTTTTCACATCAGAAACAAGGAACAGAGACACAGTGGTTATTGTTCTCTTCAAGGGCACTGAGAGAGGTCTGTGCAGCGAGTTCACCCCAGGACACGTGACCCCTGTTCACGTGGTCATGTGGCAAACACCCAGACCAGAACTCATAAACGAGGGGTGGGAGGCCTTTTCCAGTCTGAGTAAGCAGCTCAGGGAAAAACTCCAAACTGACAGTGTGTATGTAAAAATCCATCACATGTGCAGAAAGTAGAGTTTCAGCCTCCACTTAGGAAAAAACAATGTTTTTTGTGGCCACTGCAGTGTCACTGATGTTACTGCTTCAATTCTGGCTGTCACTGAAGCTGATCCCTTTCTGGTCAGTCCACAGTGTGAGGCTGTTAGGGTGGAAGGTGCTGCCCTTTGCGTTTTTAATGCGGGTGAATGGAAACTATAAAAACGATAGTTTTAGATGAGAAAATTCCCACTTCTCCTGTAGTTTGCTTCTTGGAAACAGTCATAGCAGTGTAATGTGCAAGAAATTCTGCCTCTTGCTTCATAAAATGAATCTTTTTGAGCTGTTTTTGAAATACTTGAAACAAGCTCTGAAGCACTGGAATAAAATTAAAGTTAGTATTGGAAGCCTGGAGACCAAGAGGGCAGAGCCGCAAGCAGCAGAGCAAACAGCCTCTCGGAGGCTGGGTCCAGATGCTGAAATGCAGCATCCTGAGGAAGATAAGAAGGAGAGAAGTGGTCTTCTGGACCCAGGAAGAATCTGAAGTGAAAATTGAAGCCCACAGAGAGTGAAAAGAACAACTTCAAGGAAAAAGAAGGCGGTAACCACCAGCACTTCACTCTAAGACAGGACTCACTGCACAAGAGGAGCTGCTCAAACCTAGGGATACAGGGTCACTGTGATGGTGACAGCTAGTAACCCCAGAGGCCTCTACAGAGAGATGCAGCAGTGCATGGGAGCAGTGGACAGGGAAGACTGCACTGGCTGGTGGTGAGTGCAGAGGACTTAGTACTCCTGTGGGAGAGAATGGTCGGCCAGGAACCGTCTTGGAGACGGCTGGATAAGCCCAGAACCCAGAACTGCTGCTGGCTTCATCTAGCAGCTCCTAGGTGGGTGCAGACCCATGGAAATTGCTAGGAGAGTGGCGAGCCCAGCGAGTCTGGTCTCAGGCAGGCCTGCTGAGATTATCCACTACCCGGCCAGAAAGCTCCTGCTGGCCTGTTGGCATTAGTGAAACCAGAGAAAACCCTGGAAGTGGACTGTTCGGTTTTTTTTCTCTGTTTTTCCTACATTGTTTTTATATGAATGTTAACATGGTTCCTAACCTTTTTGTGGGTGTGGTTCTGTTCTTTCTTTTTCTCCTCTCTCTCTCTCTTTTCCTTTAGTCTTCTGCAGTTTCCCCGAGTTGGCGTGATCGCCCTTGTCCTCCAGCCTTACTTCTTACCTCTTTCTCTTTTTCCAGATCTCTATTTTCTCCTAAATCCACTTAAAATTGTAACCCCCAAGGGCAAAATTGACACATTAAGGACTTATATACTGTATGTAATTTTCTGATTTGTTTTATATTTTGTTATATAATCACAAATCGAGAAAAGAAAATAGGGAAAAGAAAATGAGAAGACACTTAAGCAAAATGCAACCTCAGACATCCATCTAGTCCACCAAAGGCAAATCCAAGGGACAATGAGGTGGGACAATCCGAAAGCCCCCACAAGGTCTCCCTGAAGTGGAAACAAAGCAATTGAATGAGACTCTGGAAAAAGTGAAATCAGAAATAACCTCTCAGATAACTACAGAGATTACCAAAGTACACACCATGCTTACTGACATTAAAGCAGACACAGACAAAAACAAAACAAAGCAAAACAAAAACAGTAGACGAGCTTAAGAAAGTTATGGAAACTCAGCACAGGAAAAAAACAGAATTCATAAAGCAGATTCAAGCAGACATCCAGGAGAATAACAACTCCATTGGAAATATTTGAAGCAGATTAGGCCAGCATGGGGACAGGGTCTCAGATACTAAAGACAGGCTTGCAGTTAGCAACCAGGAAAAGAAAGGTTTCTCAAAACTAGCAAGGCACTGTGAAAACTAGCAATCAACAGCTGCTAGATGAGGCAAAGAAGAATAACTTAAGATTGATTAAAGTCAAGGAAAAAGCAGGAGATACCACAAATGACAGTATTGGAATCATGTATTGTATTGATTCCACATTTTTAGGATTTTATAATTAAGGCAATAAAGTGCTACAAAATTTCTGCAGGCTCAGGCTCAGAGCCACATGGTTACAAATATCTCAGAGCAGACAAAAGCCATTTACCCTGTCGATCATTACACATCATGCACATGTGCTGAAATATTGTTCATACTCTATAAATAGGCTTTAATAGTATGTGGGGCCAGTTAAAATTTTTAGAGCTTGATTTACTTAAATTTGATAATTTTTGGAGTCTGAAAATCTAAAATGTATCTAAAATAAATTTTGTATCCCCTGAAACTCAAAATAATTATTTTTAATAATTATTTGAGAAAAATATTTGCGACATGTGTTGTCTTTTTATTTAAGTATCTATAGTGCCATAAAAATGTACCAATATAAAATTCTTTGTGATCAGATTATTTATAATGTGATATGGTAGCACATGAATATCTTAATTAAAAGAAATGTAGATACTTGTTTTACTAGAGCTATAATTTATTTTTGTAATGTATTTTTTTTATTCATTTGTATCCAATATAAAAACTGCATGATATATAATCTCATGTTTGATATGTGTAGTGTTCAAACCAGGGTGACCATATCTACCTCTTCAAACGTGTTTTGTTTCTTCATGCTGAGACAATTCAAATTTTTTCTTGTAGCTTTTAAGCAATGTAGGCAGTTAGTGACTGTGGTCTGTGGTACCTACCATGCAGCTCCCAGCTGGGCACTGCCCTGTGCTGCCCTGGAGTGTCTGTGAGTGTCTTACTCAGCATGAGGGAGCTTGGACGCGTGACATTCTGCTCTATCCAGATAATTAAGCCGTCCAACATTTAAATTACTACTGACAATTCTGCCTTTAGATCATCACAAGCTTAAAATAATTGCAAAGGTAGTTACCTGATTTCTGTGCATTCGCATCTTTTTCTGTTATCTTGGGTCCAGGTGGACTCTGAAAATGAAACAAGACAAGTACTTCTCCCATTGAAACAGCCAGAGAGTCATAATAAGGCTTTAAAATCAGAGTGGATGTCTGGGAAATTCACCTCATGAAGGAGGCAGCTCACTAAGAAGACGGAGTCAAGAACACATACTGATTCTTGATGGGATATGGTGACGGTCTCCCCTCTGTCACAGCTGTAGGCAGACATTGTCCTCAGTGTTTGGAGTTTATTTTCCTCCTGGAATCATTATTTTTGGCTTTGAGTCATGGCAGTAAACATTCTCAATAGTGACATAATTTTAAAATTTATTATGCTATAGTAACTGTACCAGTAAAGTTTATATTTAATAATATACAATTCCCGTAGAGTTAGTATTTTTATTTATGCTTTAGAGTTACCAAATTCATACCTACCATATGTCTAGGTTTTTATGGCCTTAACACATTATAAATGCTCAAGTGTCTGAAGTACATGAGTGTACTTCTGGGGAAAGTAGCTTTTTGTTTTTAGTAGAGTGAAACTAGAGATACTGTTAATATATTTATTTTAATTGACAAATAATAATTGTACATGTTTTTAGGGTACAATGTGATATCTTGGTCTATGTATATATTGTAGAAAGGTCTAATTAAAAGAATTACCATATCCACCACTTCAAGAACTTATGTTTTTATGGTGAGAAATGTTAAAAATCTATTCTTTGGGCAAATTTAAAATACATAGCACATTATCATCACATGTCCGGTCCTATACCTCTCCAGACTGATTCCTGCAGGCTCGGGATGCTGCTGTGTGACCAGGGTCTCTCCGCCCCCGCTGACCCCTCTCCGTTTCTGGGTGATTGATGCCTCGTGATGGCTTTGGGCGGGATCGCTGGACCACTCAGTGGTTGTGTTTTTAGTTTTTTGAAGAACACCGTGCTGTTTTCTGAAAGGGCTGTGGCAGTTTGCATCCCATCTACAGCACATCAGGGCTCCATTTGCTGTGTGTCCTCGGCGACCTTGGTTTTGGCCCTTCCTGCATGGAGGGGAGTGTTCCGATATTCGTGTGGGCGAGAGGGTCACTCACACAGGCATGTGTAAAATGCATGTGCAAAAACACAGGTGGCCCCCAGGACAGCAGGTCCAGATCCCGGATCCAGCCAGCTCACCTTCTGCAAGATTCCACTTCCTCGAGCAGCAGCTCTGGCTGGCATTTAGGTTGCTTCTCCCTCCAGAATGCTAGAGGGTCAAGCAGGAACCTCGCGATTTCTAGGCAGAACTACTGTTTCATCTTCTTGCAATTAAATACTTACCATTAAAGTACCATTAAAGACATGAGTGCTGTAGTCTAACCAAGCATTACAAGGTTCTGGAGCTGCTAAAATAAAGCAAAATCTAAGACAGGAAGACACGTGTGGACAGGAAGCCGTTTCTCCCAAACTCATTCCTACTCAGAGATCTTGCAGAATGGTCCTGTAGAAACCAACAGACTGATCCTCAAATCCATGTGGAGAGACAAAGGAGCCAGAATATCTGAGCGTCTTTTGTAGTCAAGGGGTGAAAGGCGGAGATTCGCTGTAGATCTCAGGGCTGATCTCGGAAGTGAGGCTGGGGCGCACCAGCTGCACACATCCGTGAGCCTCGGGCCGCAAGGCCCTGGTCAGGGTGGGCGCCGCACCCCGGCCCTCCTGCCGCCTGGCTCTGCCGCCTCGCTCCACTCCACACCTGCCGCGGTTCCCTGATGTAAAATATACCGGTTTACAGCAGTAAAAGGTGGATTAAACTATGGAACTTGTCAGTGATTTTCAATATTAACCCCCATTAAAATATGTAGGGTAAAGCCAGTATTTTTAGAAACCATTAACAGTGTAAAGTGAGTTCAGCCTCTGCTCATTAATATATAAAAGTAATATTTGTCCCTTTGTTTGCATAAAATTTGTTCTGGAACTGCCGCGTCAGTCCAGCTCATCTGATGGGTTTGCGCAGATCTCCGGGGATGGACGGCTGTCTCTCCAGGAAGCTGCCGCACCGGAAATGCACCGTGGCCTCCCGCCCCGTCTCTCTCCTTCCCTTTCTTTCTTGGTGTAGTACTGGCCTTGAACCCAGAGCCTTCGCACTATATCCCTAGACCTTTGAAAAAGTATTTTTTGAGACAGTGTCTCCCTAAGTTGCCCGCGTTGGGCTCAAACTGGTGGCTCCTCAGTGGCAGCCCTTGTGGAGGGTGACAGCGGGGCACAGAAGGGGCGCCGTGGGGCTGCTGGGCCGGGTTGTGAGCAGCAGGGAGCCCTCACTGCGCTCTCTTCCTTGACCGTCCCTGGGCCGGTGACTCGGCGGTGGTTGGTGTCGCTGGTCAGGCTGCTTACGGGAAGGAGAAGAGGACGCAGACTTGGGACTCGCATCCTGCTTTAGCGGATGGGAAAAGGAGCTTCCTAGTTCATAATCCTAAGCCAGTTAACAAATTGAAGAGGTATGCAGTCATTTCCCAGGAAATTTCCCCTCAAAATAGGTGTGGCCACCATTTCTGCTGAGTGATAAAGGACCCTTTCTGTGAGTGCTCGGGTTCTATTTTCAGCCTCATTTTAAGGATTTCAGCCCTGCATAGAGATGGATGCTGCTCAGGTTTCCCAGAGGAGAGAATAGCCGATTCCTGAGGAGCAAGCGTTCCCCAGAGTCCGAGGACTGCAGACCTCAGTAATCACATCCCATGTGTCAGTACTGGAGACATGTGTCCATGTGCATCCACACACAACACACTATTGAACTTCGAGTTGTGTGTTTCTGCAGTGCATGCAGGTTATAAAATCAGCCTCAGGTCAAATTCCCCAGAAGTGTGAGTTGAAAGGGAGGGCCATGTCTTTGTGAATTATTATTAAGAGATGATACAACCAAGACTGGCCTTGAATCGAGCTCCTCCTGCCTCAGCCTCCTGGCTGCTGGAATCACAGGTGCGTGCCAGTGCACCAGGCTTGCTTCTTTTTTGTAGTAGTTTTCTCTGGGTTTATTTTGTTCACCTTTAGCTTGTCACAGTTGGCTTTCCTGTGATGTTAAACCATTTCACTTATTATGAGTCTTGAAGTAGTAGACTCACATTTATTCCTGCCCAGCCTGTAAAATGTCATTGTCACATACCATATGTTACGCATTGCTCCTACACCCACTTGAACACTCACCTTTCAGAGAAACCCAGAGGATTCATAGAACATCTTCGCCTCCACACCTGCCACTTCTGGGCGGCCCAGGCCTTCTCACGCTCACGCATTCACACGGTATCTACCGTGGACCTGCAGGGCATTGGCTTCAGCGCTTCCTTCTTCTTCTTCTTTTTTAGTATCAGGAATTGAACGCAGGGCCTCAGACTTGCCAGGCAGGCGCTGGTCCGCTGAGCTCCACCCCCCGCCCTGCTCTTCCTCTTCGGATGGATATTGTCACAGTAAATCTCTGTCTTTTATCTGCGACCGCTGTTTCTGCTTTGTTTCTGAAACACATTTGGCTGGACAAAGGATACACAGTTGGAATTCCCTTCTTTTGGTCCTTAGGACGAAAGGTGTCAAGCCCTCCTGTCCAGATGAGAGGCTGCTCCAGCTTGAGTGGAGCTCCTCGCAGATGTAATGACCCTTCTCTCCGGCCACTCCCAGAGTTTCCCTTTGCCCCCAAGATGGTTTTTCCTGATACTTTATTTGTTTATTAAGTTGGTTAGTTAGTTAGTTAGTTACCCAGCCCGTTTTGTCTTTCTTAGATTAAGCAGACTCAGTGGAGCTCCCCCCACTCACTCATACCAATTCTATCCTTTTTTTACTCTCCAATTAAACCCATGTTGCATGTTTTTAAACTTTTAGTTCTATATTTTCTGATCCCACAACCTCCATTTAGTTTTTTTATTGTAAGGCCTCTCGCTTCTGTCTTGAGATCTTCTGGTTTTCTGTTTCAAGACGATTCACGATTGCGTGCAGAGGCACTTCAGGATTCTTGCCGGATCCCTCTAAGGGCCTTTGTGCCGCTGTCTGTTATGATTTTCCTGGTTCTAGCTGGAATGAGAAATTTTCACGGCCTCACAGATGTGCTGGCTATTACGGGATTCTGGATTCTGCTCCGCTTTTCTTCATCGAGCCGTGCTCCTGGTGAGTGTCTCGAGTGGGCCAGCAGGGCGGGTACAATGCTGACCAGCTTTGTGCTGGGCGCTGCTTCCCACTCCGCATGCTGGAGGTCAGCTCGCCCCGGGCCCTCCTGACGCCCCGTCCTGTCTCGCGCTGCCTCGTTGGCCCTGGGTGTGGTGGAAGCCTGGCTCCGGGCTGGCCCTGGCTGCTCCAGGGAGCAGAAGGAGGGAGGCCTGAGTCACTGCCTTGTTGCTGCAAAATGGAGATGAGATCGAAGGTCCCCTTAATTGAATAAGTGTCCCTTTCCTTTCCAACAGGCAGCCCTGCGGGGTGCGAGGTACAACTTGACAGGCTTTTCTTTTTCTCCTAGGACTTCAAAAAATGGTGTCAGTGCCTCTTTCCTTCGTTGCTCGTGGTGCAGTGATCTGCCGTCATTGGTCTCTTTGTGTGTACTGTGACTTCTCTCCGGCCGCCTGCAGGGTTTTCCATCTTTGTTGGCCTGGAGCCCTCACACAAGCTACGTGCGACAGGGAAAACTTCCTCCCTGTTCTCGCTCCCGGAGTTCCCGGCATTTTTGGATCCGCAGGTCCATGGCTTCATCCGATGTGGAGAATCCTTGGCCACTCTCCAGGCCTAACCTCACGGATACTGTGCTGCGCGAGGCCCTTTTCATTTTCATCGGCTGACTTTTCTCTTTGGGCTTCATCTGGGCTGCTCTCTCATGTTACAGCTTCACCTCCAGCAGCTTTCTCCTCTGCAGACTAGTCCACTGTGGCTTTCCGATTCAGCGCAGTTTCATCTCAGACACTGCGCTTTTTATCTCAGTAAGCTTAATTGTTTGCTTACTGCCCTCTGGAAATCTACTTTTTTTGAATATGTAGAATATGAACATGATAACTGCTTTGATTTTATTGTTCGCTAGAGTAAATACCTATGGAAGTTCTGGCAGGATTTTTGCTAGCTGTGAATCATACTTCTCTGTTTCTTTGGGTACCTAGTAATTTTTAATTGAATTATTGTAGTGTAAATCTTACTCGGTTGGATGCTGTAAATTTCAATATTCCTAAATGTGTTCTTAAAACTCCATTCCAGAATGGAATTAAGCTGTCTAAAAATACTTTGACGCTTCGGGTCTTGTTTGTAATCTTTATGAGGCCGAATCAGAGCCGTACTCAGTCTATGTCCAGATCTCTCCCCCTCTTAGGAAAACCTTGTGTTACTCTGCTCCATGGTTTGGGGAGCCGGTGTCACAGGCTCTGCGGATTCTCACATTCCCAAGTGTATGCCAGCTCGGGCGTCCTCCTACGCCCTGTGCTGTCACTGTCAGCCTTGCCTCAGGTCCTGGGCTCTGCCTCACTCTGCGATCTCTCCAGGTCCCCCCACCCCCCACACTGCAGCATTCACAGCCTCCCTGGATTCTTTCCCTAGGTTTTGGAGGTCACCATGTTTCCTTGGTGAGGGTCTGGAAGCACCTACTGGGTTTGTGTCATCTGTTTTCTTCTCATCAGGGACCACTGTCCTTTGTTGATTTAGTCACCATTTCAAAAGATCTATTTCATAACTTTGTCTTTGATCTATTTTTGTTATGTCAGCTGGACAGGTAAACCTGAATTCTGTGCCTCCTTGGCTGGAAGTAGAAACTACTGTCAGGTGAAGATAAAAAAAAAATTCATTGCTCTTACTCTTGATATTAGATTCAGGATGTGTTCTTAGGTGATCTAGCTTTTCTCTCTGACTGATTTCAAAGTCTTTCTGTGTCTTTGGTGTTCTTGACTTTCACTAAGATGTGTATCTGTGTAAATTTCTCTTGATTTAGTCTTGTCTGTGTTTCACTGGGCTTTTGTACTACCGTTGAAGAACTGATGTATTTGGAGAAGTCTGGAAAATGTGTGCACATTATCTCTGATTTTTTTGTTGTTGTTGTTCCTGTCATTTTCATGCTTTCATTGTGGAACTCTGGTGAGGGCAGTGTCCTGTCCTTCCTGATACAATTTGAATGATTTCTTACGGTCTTTCTATCCCTTACCCCAAACGGGTGATTGGGGCATCTACTACGTATTTGTGTTAAATATTTATATCTTCATTTATTTTTAGTTTTTCCCCCTTTAATTCTCAAAATCCTCTGTTTGTACTGTTAGCCCTCTGCTCGCTACTTACATTCTCACTCTTTATTTTTGTTTAGCTAAATATACTGAACCAGCCCATTTTCTGCCCCATCGGATTCCAGTATCCCATCTCAAGGTAGCTGCTTTGGGTTTCAGCTTGGGTTCCTTTGGATTCTTGAGTGTTTGGTTTGTTTGCTTTCATGTTTGATTCCTGAGAAAACTGTCATAGAGAGACACTCACGGGCTGAGTATGGTCCCTTTAAGATGAAGTCTCTCTGCTTCTATCGGGAATCTGGGAAAGCCTTCCAACCTGGAGCCACCTTCATATGAACTGCTAACTTCCCAGCAACTTGGGCCATATTGGTTATGTGAATCCTGGCAACGCACTTGTGTCTGGACATGAGTTCCTAGGGCAGGCACTCTACTTCCTCTTCTTGGTAGAGAAAAACAGGTTGTCTTGTCACTTCCTTCTGTGTTGGGTTCATTTCCAGGTAAAATTCATATGCTGAGATAAATAGTAGTGCTGTGATAATAGTGTAGGAATAGTAATGGACCAATAATAATGGGATAGTAGCAGTGGAGTAATGAGCAGTGGAGCAACTGTAATGAGTAGCAGTAACGGGATTAGTAATAATGGAGTAACAGTACCGTCTGCCTCCGGTCCTCCACCTGGGAGGACCTGGGTCTTCTGCGCACCTCTGCACGCTCTTTGCAATTGTGCAGTGCTGCAGGGGCAGCACGGGCGCCTCTGAAGTGCACTTACTTTTCAGCCTCCAGGATTCCTTCCTTTCTTTTCAGGTCAGTACTACATTTAAATGTATAAAAATACAATTGTCAGCACTTTTTCGTTTAAACAGTTGAGGTAAAATCTTAAGGTGTCCAGTTGGCTATACTGTCAAAAATGGAAGCTTCTTAATGCTTAGATATTTGAATTTTGAGACAACTGATTTTTTTAAAATCAACTCTGTGATGTTGTAAAGGAACTCAGGGAACTTTGGTCATGTACGAGTTTTAGGTTATTTTCGGTGTCTCACAGCAGTCCTGGGTGCGTAGAGGGAATTTCAAGCCATTGTATTCCGTCTACAGCTTTGGTCCAGGGCAGTGATGAAAACCTGTGGGGCTTGAAGTCTTTCAGAGCATGGGCAGGGTCAGCAGGTGAGAAGAAGTCAGGATTCCTGTCCTACGGTCTTCACTGGCCCCATGCTGATCCTGGAGGAACTCAAGTCCTCAGGACAGGAGGACACTGGGCCCTGTGTTTGCTCTGGTGCAGTACCCATTCTGGCATCGTAGCTGGCAAGCTTTGCTACAGAGCTGCTCTGCCTGGTGAGCTTATGCCAGTCCACTGGGGAGAGCTTGCCAGCCGTTCACTGCCCGTTGGTGCCAGGACTCTGCCACGCACTTGCTGATCCACCTGTCTTGCACACCCCTGGTTTCCCTGGCATGCTCAGCATTATTTTAATCAACAGCAAATCCTTGTGTTAGCAGAGGTGAAGGAGGCCGATGCGCCAGTCACCTCCTCTTTGTGTGGCTCACAGGACATGCAGGAGATGCTGGACACAGCAGTCCCTGTGCTTGTGCTTCTGAGCAGGGTACCTTGAAGAAAACCGGTGATTCCTATGCATGTCACGTGCATGGCACAGGTGCTAGCTCTGCAGCTGTGGGGATGTGGGCTGCTCCATCTTCCACCTGCGTCACTGCCTTGGTCAGCACCAGGCGCTCCTGTGCTAAGCCCTGGGTGCAGCTGGGCCAGAGGTGCACACGCCCAGGTACCAGGGACAATGCAGTGCTCTCTCTGGTGTTTGGGTCATCACAGCCCCTAGCTTTAGAGTCTTCTCTGGAAGCCATGTGAGGAACGCCAGCTCCTAACTGTGTCTGGAATGTGAATGATCTTTACCGAGTTATCTCTTTAGGGGTTTGGAAATTTGCTTTTGGAAAATAATCTTCCTGGTTTGAAATGAATGGCTGCATCCATTTATAGTTTACACTGTTTTCATTTCTGATCATGAACAATCTATGTTCTGTTAGAGTGGTGTGTTTTATTAATCACAGATAATGCCTAAGTAATTATTTTTTATTGCTTTTCAAGGAATTGTTCAAATCTAATTAAAATTAAAAGCTAAAAATATTAAATCACTGCTGACTTCCGAGGGAGACTCCATAAGGAGGCAGATTTACATCCTTTCTTCAGCAAGCCCTAGAGTTCCAGCAGAAGCAGGGCCTCACTTGTGTGGATTCCTATAGGATGTCTCACCAGTGTCACCTGCTGCCTCTCCCATGCTTGATGTTTCTGTAGCCCTGGACTCTGCAGAGTGAGCTCCACTCTACTACTTCACTAGGAGCCGCTGAGACACCTGTGTGACTGTCACCTGCTATGACAGGAGAAGGCTGAGGCCAGCGTGGGGTGGAGTGTGGATCTGGCTCACTCTGTACCCACAGACCATGCTTTCCCTTTTCCTCCACGGATGCCTTATTTCCTACTTTGGTGAATGACGAAGTGTGACTTGCTGTAAGGTGACACCATCACATGCCACACTAGATGCTGTGTTACTTGATTATTAGCAGCAGAGGACGGGCCCTGCACAAGACCCTTCCGCGTGGCTTCTTCCAAGAGCGCCTTCCTTTCTGCGTTGCTTCCTAAACCCCGAGGTTGCTGTCACAACCAACTGACCAGGAGCATTTTTAAAAGAACGAGTTACTGTGGCTCAGTTCATTTCTTTCCTGGGTCACCACGAACCAGGCGAAGTCTTTGAGAATGCAGAGGTTGATGCAGCCGGAAGTCCGGGAAGGAGTGCAGCAGCAGGTCCTCAAGGGTGGCCTAAGTGGCGAGGACAGATCAGAGCAGAGGTGGCCCTGGAGGGTTACGTGCTTGGGAGGAAGCTCACCAAAGCTGGGGGAGGAGATGCCGTTGAAATGAAAGCAATGAGGGGGACCTACTTCCTGGAGATCCAGGCTGGCTCTCTAATTCAGGGCTGTGGGAGAATTGCTCCTGCCTCACATGGGACATAGTACCACAGGACAGTGAAGAGGGGTGATGCACAGCAGAGCTGCTGCAGAGGAGCCCCAATAACCCCTGACATCCCAGCCACAGGAGGGAGCTGTGACCTCACCCCTGGGTGCCTGGGTAAGGGCAGGTGAAGACTGCCATGCACCCAACTGCCTGCAGAGCGCCCTCTGAGAAGTCCAGATGCAAGTGAGCAGGTGAGGCTCCAGCATCCACCATCCCCCGAGGCCATGGGAGCAGGTGCTTCAAGAGGCACCGAGCCCCAGGAGGTGGCCATGGTCACTCAGCTCAGCATTTCCTGCCATGCAGGGATTGTGGAGAGCACTGTTCAGCTATGTGCCCTCTTCTGGTCAGCAGTGTGATTTGCCAGTAGATTTGTTTCTCTTCATAAACTAAATACTTCTTGTGTTCTGACCATGAGCTGGAATTGGCTGCTTTAGGAGCTGGCACTGTGGAGAAGCCAAAGCCCACCAAGACCAACTCCCAGCAAGTTTAGGAAGTAGCTGCCGTGCAGGGCTGAGCAGAGAGGGCGGAGGCCCAGAGGCAGGGGCTGTGGCCCAAGGCTGCTGCTTTCTCAGGATTGGGCCTGCTGTGCTGCTGGTGGGAGGCTCAGCTCTTCAGCCTGCAACTCTGCAGTGCAGAACATGGCTTGTCATACTTTATTGTTCTTATCTCTAGCAAACGTGTGGTCAACCAGGCCGAGTTTCCGACAGTCTGCCCAGTAGAGATGGTATCTGACTGTTTCCTTCCTGCATTTGCACAGAACTCCAGCCCCAGGCCTTTTAGGCTTGGCAAAACCTGCTCGGGGCCTTTAACTCCCCAGCCCAGGAGAATTAGCTGGGCTCCAGGCAGGCAGGAAAAGGCCTAGTGGTCAGGGCTTGGCCAGTGAGCTCTGCAGCCAGGCTGCTTCTGCCTGGTTGCTTAGGAAGAGGTTTCTGAGTCTGTCTTTCCTTCCTTCCTCCCTTCTCTCTTCCCTCCTGTCTCTTTCTTTCTCTTTGATTCTTCTTTCTCTCTCTTTTATCCTTCCTTCCCTCTTTTTTTCTCTTTCTTTCTGTTTCCAAGAGTATAAGAAGTGATCTGCAGCAGACATTCCAAAGCAAGCTCCACCTTTACAAAACCAATGAAGGTTTATGAGCTGTAAAGTTTGCATTGCTTTAAATAAGAAAGAGTACATTGAGACGCTGCTGTTTCAAAACTCTGAGCCAAAGCTCCCTGAGCACAGCCAGGCCAGGCGGAGAGAGAGGCTAGACTGGGGCTTGGGAAGGAGCCTCCCTTCGCTCCGAGAGCGTCTGGGAAAGCCGCTGCCAGCTGAGGGGCGTGCAGAGCCCCATTTCTCTGGCTCTGAAGAGGAACCGGAGATTGGTTCAGTAGAGACTGGAGATTGTGGCCAGTGAAGTATGCAGGTCCAGGGACAGCAGTGTAGATGGACCTGCTGCCAAAGCTGTCCCTGGCAGTTCCAGGGAACGTGGGGTTCGAGAGCAGGGGTCCCTTCTGAGTCAGCCTGCGGGGCAGGTGTGGGCTGCAGTCGCTGGGGCCACACCCACCCGGCTTCTGCATTGTGGCCAGCATGGGCTGTGTCCACAAGGGGACACTACACATGGCCACGTTTCCTGAGAGTCCCCACCACACGCGTCCCTGGGAAGACGTCAGACAACCCTGGTTCTCGTGGGAACGGCTGCAGTGGCCCTGGGCAAGGTCCAAGCCCCACAGACGGCTGCCGCGCAGCAGGGCTTGGGGAGGGCGGGCCTGGCTCTCCATGGCGTGTGGGTGGCCACGGCCACGGCAGTTACTCTCGTCACTTCCTTCCTACATCTACAGAGCAGGTATACTGACATCGCTGAGGAGACACCAGGATTGTGTGGAAGAGTGTTCGTGAGGCCTTAGACTAGTGCTGGCCACGCACTAAATGCTACGTGGTCACCACACTCAAGCATTCTCCCTCTGTGCTACAGCCCCACCCTGTGACTGTTTATTGAATGAAAAAAAGTGAAGGAAAGGGAGGAATTCTGTAAGAAGTCAGCTTTCTGCTTCTTCAGAAGGTGCTGGAACAGTTAAAGGGGGAGGTTGGAGACAACCCTGGCCCGGGCGTTGAAAGGAAGGGCTGGAATCTGTGAAGTCAATCTGCCTGCGTGGATAGAGGAGCGCTCACCCCGCCCAGTGGGTCTGACGTGCGCGTGCGCACGCGCGCACACACACGCACGCACGCAGGCACGCACGCAGGCACGCTCCCGTTCCCTAGCCAGCTGCTCCCTCAAACCCGCGAGGCCTCCTGTCCCCGCCTGCTGCTGAGGGGACAGTGCCTCCTCGCTGTGGAGAAGTCGCGGAAGCTCAGGCCACCCTGGTGTCAGAAGAGCTCGGCTCTTTTCCCTGAAGACAGCACGGACAGGAGTGAGATGGCGGCAGTGGTGGCTGACGAGGCTGGGCTGGCCTCGGCGTTGAGAACTTGAACAGTTTCGTCAGGGCCTTGGTTCCCCCTCATCACTGCCCGTTAGCACCCAGGAAAGAATTCTCTACGAGACGTCTGCGTGACAAGCGATGGTTGTGTGCCGAGCTCTTCCACCCCTGCAGCTGAGCATGGGGCAATGGAGAGGAGAGGCCTGGGGACACCGCCTGCCGACCAGAGGCCCTGTGCTGTCTGTGACGGATCTGTCCTTTGTCTCTCAAAAGCATAGCCACTGTGACCAGTACTGTGTGTCCCTCCCGAGGTGAGGGCATCATGCCGTTCTCCCCGCCGGCTCCCAGGAGCCCATGCCTGCTTTGTAAGCACGGACCTTCCTCCATGGAAGAGTTGAACAGTTCTGAGGGAGGGTAGCAGAGAGGAAGAGGCCGACCCTCTTCTGGCCCCTCAAACCCCACAGGTCCAGCTCCCCACCCCACTTCTATGCAGAGCTTCTTCTGTTCAGACACGGAAGGCGGTGTGGAATCAGGATTGAGGAATCGGAATTCCTGCTGCTGAGTGTGACCAGGAGGAGGTGCCTGGGCAGTGGGGACAGCAGGGCATGTCCTTGCCCTTGTCCCTCCACAGCTGGCCTCCTATGTGGCCAGGAGCCTTTGCGTGTGGTGCGTGGGCTTCCCCTTCCGTCCACTTAGGGGTTGGGGGGTGTCAGGGCACCTCACAGAAGCGAGACCTCCCTGCGGCTCCGATTTGCAGTGTGGCTGGCTCCTGCTGGGGCTCTTTGCTCCAAGGCTGCCATGCACCTTTCCTGAAGCGGCTGGGGCTAGAATAAGCTGCATCTCAGACCTAGCATCACTCTGGGTCAGCCAGAGACTAGCCAAGGGGGCCTTTGGTCCCTTACCCCAGCCGATGCATCCAGATTAAACCTCTACCCAGGGCGGTGATGAGGGGTTGCTGGACCTGTGCCCCAGCCCTGCACCTCTTCCCCCAGACGCTGCCTGGGCGCTTCCCCCATGCTCCTCTGTTGGAATTATGGCCTGGGAAGAGACGTGTCAGCGGCTAAATGCAGGAGAGATGGACACTGTCCAGAGGTAGCCACACCTCTCTCTGGGTCACTAATGGAGAAGGGGCACTTGGCTGTCACTGCCATGATGGACCCCACGTGTGCCATGGGGTGGGAGGTGACGGCAGCCTCCTGGGGGCTTCAGCAGCTGAATCATTTGCTCTGTGTCCCTGATGCCAATTCATTTACAGCAACCTTCTTCATTTACTTATAGCCTGTGAGAACCAGGGATTTTAGAAAGTGAAATAAAACTGGCTCCCTCCTTCCAAAGGGCGCAAGTAGTGTGGGGTGGAGAGAGGACTGACAGCCCACCCCTGCGTGTGTCCATGACATCGTTTCCAGAGGCCTCAGGTGGCAGCAATTGGTGGCCATCAGCAGACTCTCTGTGCCTCAGTTTCCCCTGATGAAAAGCTGTGTCATGGTGCAGTGTGCCCCAACTCGAAGTTCTCTGACCTGACACCCCCTGGCCCATGAGCGTTGCACCCCTAAAGATAGAAAGTCGAGTCCTAGTTACAAAGCCAGGGTCTTCATCCTCGAGTCCTTGCGGCCAGCAAGTGGGTGCCACCCTGTGTCCCTGTCCCTGTGAGGTTGCATCTGACAGCCCGGCTGCCCCTCTGCAGTGCAAGGTCCACTGAGCCACATGTGCTGTGCTAAGCTCCAGTGTTACTGGACTGAATTCAGCCATCGAGGCCAAGTCCTCAGACCTGGCTCCTCCCCTCTGTGCTGCCCTGCATTCCCCAAATGCAGGCGTCGTACAGCCAGTACACCCAGAGGCAGAGACCGGGAAGTAAAATAAACGGAGCCTCCTCTAGGGATCAGAGCTCAGAAAACTCTGGGAGGTGTAGACTGGTTGGGTCGGCCTCGACTTGAGCCATAGGTGGTGGGAATGTGGGTATGATCTTTAGGAAAGAAAGCCCTCACCCTTGAAAATGCTGTCATCTGTCTGTCTGTCTGTCTGTCTATCTATCTATCTATCTATCTATCTATCTATCTATCTATCTTGGTTACTTTTCTCTTGCTGAGACAAAAAATGCCCGAAACTAAGGAAGAAAAGGTTTATTTAGCTCACAGTTTGTGGAGGTTTCAGTTCATTCTCAACTGGCTCCAAGGCAGAATGGTGTGTCACAGGAGCAAAAATCATGGCAGCAAAAGCAACAAGAGTAAAGAGGGAGGAGCACAGAGAAGACTCTCTCTGTCCCTTATATCATATGTAGGTTACCCACCCTAGGGTGGATGTAGCACTCACACCCATGATCCCAGCATTGGACTGTGACTAATCACAAATTCTAGAAACCTGTCCCATGAATGCCCGTGGCTTTGAGGGGACATCCAGACACATAACGTTCTGCCCCTGTTCCCAAACACTCATGCACATCCTTTATGCAAAAGATATTTAGTCCTTCTCCAATAGTTGCCAGAGTCCTAACAGTTTCAGCAAAAGTCCAAATCCCAGGTCTCCTCTAAGATCTAAGGCAAACTCATAGCTGTGAGTACCTATGCAAATAAATTCAATGGCACAAGATAAACATTACCATTCCAAAAGATACATACAGGGGATTCAAAGGATTGGGCCAAAGTAAGTCCAAAATCCATCAGGGTGAATGTTAAGTCCTGTAGTTCCATGTGGAACATCCAAAACAATCTGGTAAACTGTGAGATCTAAAAGGATTGTGTGACTCCACCCCTATGGCATTTCTGTTGATTATAGCTCCCAGGGCCTGCTCTGCTCAGTCCTTGTAGCTTTCCTTAGATGATCCACTTTCCTGGCTTTCCCAAACTTCTGGAGTCTCCACTGCATCTTTGGCTTCACCTTCACAGCTTCACATGCAGCCCTCTCAGGGGTGCACTTCCTGGCCTCCCAGGCCTTCTGAAATCTGAGGGGAAGCCTTTTTAACCTCAGAACCCTTGCATTCTGTATGCACCTAAAACTAGTGTCACATGGATGATGCCAGTGTCCACTGCCAGCTGGAGTAGTAGCTGGACTTTCTTTTCTCTTGACTGTAGAAGTCCAGTGCCTAGATCATTGAGCACTCTGAATGTGATTCTGAAGAACAAATTCTCTATGGTGCCACCATTTTGAAACCTGGTGCTGTCATAAACACCATTCTGGAGCTCGGTGCTCTGTGGCTTTCTCCTCAAAGCAAAGTCTTTCACTTTTGACATTTTGAGACCTCACAGGGTGGAGACTTACTGCTTCTCATGATGCCCTCAGGTCTTCTTGTGTATTTTCCTGTTCCTTCTCAGCAATCGAGATCTCCTCAGCTCTATCTTTGGAGTCCACAGCTTTACTGGAGTCTCCTTTCTTGCAAAACTCACAACATTTTAAGTCATCCTGCTGGGCTCTTTGCTCTTGATTCACAACATAAATCTGGCTAAATGCCCCCAACAATAGCCATGACACAACCTCAACATTCAGCAGCCTTGAAATTTCTTCTACCACATTAATTACTCTGCCACCCTCAATCTTAGTGTCAGGCAAAGTCTCTGGACACAAGCAAAATGTAGACAAACTTTTTGCCAAGCCATAACCCACATCATCTGGACTCCAACAGCCAATGTAGTCTTCTTTTTTAAAAATTTTTTTTATTTAGAGAAAAAAAATGAAACAGAAAGAGGATAGAAATAATACAAAATTTCAACAATGAAAAAAAACCCAGTAAGAAATCACTAGTTGACAATTACATATTTTCCTCCTAGAAGTAATTGTTCAAGTTAAAAAAGTAAACCATACAAAGTAGACATTTAAACAGTGAGACTGCAATCAGCTCTGTTCATCTATCCAACAAAAAACTTAGTATTATGGTCATCAGTCCTACACTCTCAAACATACATGCAGTTATATCCTTTACAATTCTTTCCTCTCTCTTTTTTTACAATAACTATAATCAATTCTCTTAAACTGTTTAGAAGTTCTACACATGTATAAGTCTCTACATGCATACCTAGCCTTTCTGTATTAGAGGGAAAAACAAAACAAGTCAACAATACAAATTCCTAGAGAAACATGAAATGAGAAGGACATATAAAACCACAATACTAGGTGATCTATCACCATGATGTCTCCTGTTATTTTCAATAAAATTGTCTATATCGTCAGGCATAGTATAATTAAACATAGCAGTACATAGCACTGTTAATAAAAACTGAACATTGGAGTCATTATAGCACTTCAAAGGCAGTTAATAATCAAACCAGAATGGGTATCCTATTGAATCTTGTCATCTTCAGAGTAGTTGCCTCTACTCTCAGACTTGATACTCTCAAGCATACCAGATTCAAATAAAATCAGTCAAGACAAAATAGCAATATAGCCAATCTTCTCTGCCTCATTGCTGCTATGTTTTGTTTCTGTCATTGTTGTTTATTTACTTTTCTTCTTTATTCTACTGTCTGCCCCTTTCATTGAGGCCTTTCTGCCATTGTTCCTGGAACCCTGGTGATTTTCTTCTCTCTCTCTAGAATGTCCTGCAGTATTCTTTGCAGGGTTGGACTGGTGGTCACGAACTCCCCCAGTTCCTCTTTGTCATGGAAATATCTTGTCTCCATTAATTTTGAGAGACAGTTTTACAGGGTACATCGTTCTGGGTTGGAGGTTATTTTCTTTCAGGGCTTGGAATATTTCGCTCCAAGCTCTTCTTGATTTGATGGCTTGCATTGAGAAGTCTGCTGTGATTTTGATGAGTTTTCCTTTATAGGTAATCTGTTTCTTTTCTCTGACTGCTTTTAATATTCTGTTCTTGTGATGGGTTTCTGGGATTCTTATTATTATATGTTTGGGTGTAGATCTGTTTTGGTTGTAGCTGGCTGGAGTTCTGTATGCCTCATATATCTGAACTTCACTTCCGTTTCCTGTGCTTGGGAAGTTTTCCTTAATTATTTCTGTGAATAGCCTTTTTATTTCATTTGTATTTGTCCCTGCTTCTTTGTTCACATTTTTTATTCTTAAGTTATAAATCCTCTTGCCTTTGTATCATTACTTCCTGGCTCCTTGTTATTTTTAAGAGTTCCTTCCTTTCGTGATCATACATTGCAAACTTATCTTCAAGTTTTAAAAGCCTTACAAGTTTCTGTTAAGAAGTTTTGCCAGGTTTCAATGGAGTTTTTAATTTCCTGATATTCTCTTTGGATCTGTTTCATGTATTCTAGATTTTGTTTATAATCTTCATCAAAGGCTTCTCTCCTTTCTCTGGGTTCCTCCATTCTTCCATTTGTGTCTTCTTGAGGACTACCCAGTGTTTCTTTTATTAATCTTCTTATATCTTGCTTCACCTGAGTTAGAATTTCAGATTTAAATTCATCAATGAGGTCATGGAAGTATTTCTTTATTTCTGATGAGGCTGCGTCTGATACTGCATGTCTGCTGCCCTCAATCTCCTCTGCACTCACCCCTCCTGGGCTTATTTTTCCTGGGTCAGTGGTTGAAGGCCTTTTGCTGTTTCTCTGTCTTGTCATCCTTCTGGTTTCCCTCAGACAGGTGAACAGTGGAGGTGTCCGGACCTTCCCATACTGCCTTAAGTCTTTCTGCAGCTTACTTACTAGGGTAGTGCTGCCCTCCCCTGTCTGCTGTTGATCTCCAATGTAGTCTTCTTCCCAGCAGAAACCTCTCAAGCCTGGTATTCACTGACAGAATTTCTGTGAACCCTCTGGTATTCTGAGCTCTGGCCAGAATCTCTCATACAGAACAGCCTAAGTTGTTCCAGCACTACTCTTTCAGGCGACATCACCAAACCTCTCCAGATTCTTCCCAAAAGCCATTCCAAAAGGCTCTTGAACACAAGGTCAAGTACACACAACAACTCCATTTCTCTGGTACCAAATTCTGTCTTGGTTACTTTTCTCTCATTGCTGGGACAAAATACCAGACACTCAACATGAAGGAAGAAATGGCTTATTTAGCTCACAGCTTGTGGAGGTTTCAATCCATAATCAGCTGGCTCCAAGGCAGAGTGGCATGTGACAGAGGGCAGCCATTCATGGCAACAGAAAACAGTACAAGCAGCAAGAGCAAAGAGGAAGAAGTACAGAGAGAAGACTCTTTCTGTCCCTTATATTGTATGTAGGCTACCTGCCCTAGAGTTGTAACATTCACCCATAATCCCAGCATTGGACCATGAATCAATCACAAATTCTAAGAGCCTGCCCCCATGACTGCATAAGGCTCTGGGGGACCCTATAGACACAAACCATAACACTGTCTATCATCTGTCTCTATCAGTTATGTATTACCTGTCTATCTACTAATGTCTATCATCTATCTATTATCTATTATCTCTATCGTCTATCATCTTCCTACCACCTATTAGCTATCTATGTATCTATCATCTATCATCTGTATGTGTGTGTTTCTAAATCAGGTGTGCGCCCTACCCTGGCTCGAGTGTGTACTATTGCTGTTGATTGGTTTGAGTCTGCAACCCCGAGCTTTGGTGCCAAGCCTGAGCCCACAACTGGGCATCCCTACATGCAGTGCCCAGCCCAGCAGCTGTGGGTAGAAGCGTTCTGAAGATGCGGCTTGACTATCACACAGCAGTAATGTCAGCCCCTCTCCTGTGCAGCCTGGCAGCCCAGGTGCCATCCCACGTCACAACCTGGGCTGGAGCAGCCTCTAGATACAGGCAGACACAGCCTGTGCTGCCTCCACACTCAGGAGTGGCACTGGCCGGGGCATCCAGGAGCCAGCTTCTGCGCATAACCAGATGGCTGGTGCAGGGCTCCCAGTTCCTGTGGTCTCTATGTGAAAAATGCCAACACACTATGCTCCTGCTTTCACACAAGCAGCTTGGAGCACGGCAAGAGGTATATTTTCTTTCTAAATATTCTGTTTTTTTTTTTTCTTTTATGTTATTTTGAGATGAGGCCTTGCTGTGTTGCTCAGGCTGACCTTAAATTCCTAGGATCCAAAGATTCTCCTGCTTCAGGGTCCTAATTAGCTGGACCTACTGGCACTCCAATGAGTAGTGTGTGTGTCCGTCACCTTGCCCTGTCTCCAGTCATGTCAGTGAGGTGCTGGGAGAAGAGAGGACTCCTGCAAGGTGTCCAAGTGCTGCATTCTCCCACAGGGGCAGTGGGCATTGAGTCCGAATGCTGCCTGTTGTCCACCCAGAAAGATGCTGCTCAGAGCTCACAGGCCATGTGAGCGCATGTGGCCCTGGTCCTCCAGTCTGCATTCAGTATATCTCCATCATTGTCCCTTTGCCTAAGAAGGGCACGTAGGGACAGATGCATAACCTAGCAGAGGATGGAAGTCTGTGTCCTCACCACAGTGGGTCATCTCCCTGCTGTGCTCTGTCCTTCCTGTGGGCCCAGACTGCCAGCCTTGTCTGGGCTGGTTTTGATGGTCCAGCTGAGTTAGCACAGAGCACAGAGATCCTGCATCCACTAAGTCATCAGAAACCTCCCTGCTAGTGCCCTGCGAGTCACATGTAAGACAAAGATGCACCTCCAGAGACTCCCAGGCCTCTGGTGGCCATGGACCCCAAGCTCGGTTGGACCTGAGCCCCAGCCCCCAGTGCATCCTCCAATCTCCATCTGCTGCAGAGGACACTGACCCAGCACCCTGGCTCTTTCGGACTGGGGTGTGAGTGGTGGTCTGTGGCTGCAGCAGGGCGGGCAGCTGGGAGGTGTCACCCACCCAGGACCTGGCAAAAATAGATTCAGACTTTAGGGGCCCAGGCAGCCATTAGACTGCATGCAGTGGCTTTGGGCAACAAGGGACACCCTAGAACTCAGACTTGAGATTGCAGGGGGGCCACAGCCTTGAGTGTGACAGACACACACATGCACGTGCACACACACACATGCACACACGTGCACGAGGAGGAAGCAGAGAAGGTGAACACTGCTCGCAGCCCCCTGGCCCCATTCTGCAGACCCTTCGCTTTGGCCTCATCTTCTAAGCCCTCTCCTTTCGCCTGGCCTCCCTCTCCCCACTGTGCCGCTGGTGGGCACATCCCCCCTGGGGCTGAGTAGTGTTGCAGTGAGCATGGGCCTGCAGTCCCTCCATCCCTTGATCCACGGAGTTCAGCGTGGTGACTCAGGAATGCAGTGCCCCTCGCAGCCTAACCCCAGTTCTTCCCGTCCTTAAAAGCAGAGCAGATCGAAGGTGGCTATGGAATCGTCTGCCGTGTTCTCGGGAGTGAGGCACTGCTGAGACTGAGGTGTCTAAACGTGTGCAGATAGAAAGACGAGCGCTCCCACACAGTAATTCAGTCCCTCTTCATTGTTGCATGACATTTTTATCAGTTACAGTGAGAATGACCTGGCCTTCCGTGTGATAAATAAACACTGGCCTTTTGTCTGAGTTTTATATTATATTCATCTTTTTATCTTACAGGAAAATAGAACTAAGTGGCTATTGCATGTTGAAACATGCTCTGTGAGTTTATCTTAGCCCTGGAATTTCCCACTGTCTGTGCATCTGCCATGATTCTCTGTTTAATTTCTACCAGCATGTGTTGGAATTTGGCCCGATTTCAGCAGGGTGGGCCCATAGGCCCAGGTCAGGCCACACAGGAGGCCACAGGGGTGCAGGGCGCAGGTCCTGCCCTGGCCAGGTGACCAGTGGTGCCGGTGCTGCTCAGCGCTTTGTAAATGCCAGTGAGTAAGAACACCGAAACCGTTTCTTCCTCTTGCTGTGTTTTCATCGGGCTGGTATGGTTGCTTCTCAGGTGTCTTACTGGTCCCCAACCCCTCACTTGGCTGCATCCTTGGCACAGAGGGGACTGGGCCTCGGGTCTTGTTCTCCTGTGTGTTCGTGGGGCAGACTCATAGGCACCTGTCAGACACTTTCATGGGTGAGGTGGGTTCTTTCAGAAGGATGCAGGCTAAAAGAGTGCAGTTTTCACAAACATGACCCTGACGGGGCTTTCTGTGCTTCCCAGAAGATGATCTTTGGAGTAAGCATTTTAGAAAACACTCGGAAAACACAGAGCACTCATGGGTGATCGAAACCACGACATGTGATGTGCCAGAGTAAATGAGAAGCTGTGGGAAGTGTATTTCCATGCATTTCAGTGCCCACTTTTGCTTAAATGTGTGTGTGCCTGCGTGTGTGCGTGTGTACACTTGTGAGCCACAGGCTGTAATCACTTGGCGTGACGAGCCCCTGCGGTTTCTGCAGTCTGCTGGCCAACACCGCCTCAGAACAAGGCCTTGTGGTGCTGCCTGTCTCCACCAGATCATGCCGCTTGGGTTGGTTGTGCACAGGCTCCACCCTGAGCTGGAGGTGCCTGAGGACCCACAGGACCAGACCCGCCAGCATCCCGATAGGAAAGCTGCCCATAGCTGCCTGCGAGCAAGGCTCCAGCTGGTCTTGTTTTGCTGCTGGACCTGCACCCTTGCCCTCTGCCCTTCAGGGCCTGGGTCGCTTTGTGGTTTGGGAGGAGATCAGTGCCCCGCAATGGAGGGAGAAGAGCGCAGCGGGTGTTGGGAACCTGGATCCCACGCAGTCACAGACTGCATGGGCCACAGCAGAGCCATGGCGCCCAGCAGCCCCAGAAGGCCTAGCACTGAGACCTGGAGCACAGTCCCTGTGGGTTAGAAGTGACTTCTGGGGGCAGTCCAGATACCAGGCTCCTGGCAGCCCCAGGAAGTGGCTGTCCTGCCCACCAGGGGACAGCTGCGGTCACGGCTGTTCATGCAGCATCACAGCACCGTGACGTCATCGGGGCCGGGACTATCCTCCCTCACTGCTCCTCAGTGGTTTGCCTGCAGATCTTTTATCCCAGGGGCTTGTGTCGAATCATTCCTACAAGTCACATCAGCACAGCCACGTGGACCAAGGCCACGCTCTGGACCCCAGCACTGCTCAGGACTGGCCCCCCTCGGAGAAGCACGGTACAGATGGCAGGCGCCATGGCAAGGGTTTTCTGGAGACTCCTGTGTAGTTTCCAGGAGCATCTTCCTTGGGCAGCTCTTATGAGAAAGATGCAGAAGACTGACAAGCTCGAATCACAGGTTGATTTTTCACAACAGCTGCCCCAGCGCACATGGGACGGACTCAGAGGCTGCTGGCTGCCCAGACTTGGGCAGCAGAGCTTCATCCTTCATAGCCGTGAACAGACTGCGCATGTTTTCTGACTTGTCTCAGCGGTGGCTTCTTTCGTTTCACCTTGGTCACCTAAAGGATGAATTCCTCTGAGAGCCAATGCCATCCTGCAGCCCAGATACGCTGTGGGCCGGGGAGCCTTTTCTGCAGCCCTGGCTCCTGAGGCCTACAGGAGCCGCCTGGCCCCTGCTGTCCCCACGGTGGGGGTGGTACCCTGCGGGGGTGCCGTAACCTCCTGTTTTGGTCCCGCCTGCCTGACACCCTCCTCTAACCCCGCCCGTCTCCCTTTGGGGCTGCTGTGTCTGCTCAGCTCGCTCCCCCTCGATCCTGGGTCCCAAGCTGACAAGCTGTACCTGTTGGCCGCTCACCCCCTCCCCTGCCCCCCAGCCCAGTGCAGCCTGACCGTCCAGTGTGAAACCTGTCCACCTGGTCCCCACGCTGCTCTTTCATGTGCTTTCCATAACTCCTGCAACTTTTATCTTATTTACCTCTGCAGACAGACCCTGGGGTTCAGGCCTGCTAGGCAAGCGCTCACCACTGAGCCACACTGCCATGTCCCCTGCTGCTTGTTTGATCCCTGTCACCACTTCCTGGGAGGCAGGTGCCCAGGTCACCTCCAGCCCAAACTGGCCCCGCTCTGAAGCTGACTCCCTGACTCTTCAATCTCCTCTGTCCTCCCTCTTACACTTTCTTCTTAAGAAAACAAAACAAAATCCTGACTCCTGTCTCCTGACTTGCTCTTTAAATATCGTGCGGTTTTTCTCCAGGTTCTATTCTTGACCATCCTGTGATCAAAAGTCTGAGCACTCCTGCTGAAGGAGGGGCCTTAGGGACAGAAGACTTGGAGTCACGGAAACCGTGGACTTGGGCTGCGGTGGCGCCTTCAGGCCAAGTCTGCTGATTGCACAAAGGCTGGAGGTTTCTGTCTGCTCGTTGCTTTTTATCACAAATCACGTTTTACTGTCATGTGCAGCCCTCTGTGTTTCACAGCACATGTAAATACCCTACTATAGTTCTCACACATTGGGACTGTTTCAGAGCAGAGCTGGGAGCTGCCAGAAAGTGTGAGGGTCAGTCATTCCTCTAACTTCCTCCCGCTGAGGCTGCCGTCTCCGAAGGCAGAGGCCACGCATTCCCCGGCATCCAGCCCCTTCCACCTCCTCTCTCTCTCCCTCCTCCCCTCATCACCCACCTGCTCCCGACAGTGGGGTGAATGTGCGGGACCCTCGATAGCAGGTGGTCAGGGAAGGTGGGTGAGGACAGTGAGAAGCTGCCCCCACAAGGAAGCGTCTTTGTGGAGAGGCACCGCGCACCCAGCTTCTGCTCCCCTTGGACCTCTGCTTCTGAGCTGGGGTCCAGGAAGGATTCACTCTAGGATGAGCCCTAGTTTCTGTGTATGAGGATAGTTGTGGGTATCTTGATTTGCTTGTATGTGCACATTTGTGCAAAAATGGAATATTGTTTAGTATTTTCATGTTTTGTAGTGATCTAGGTTATTTTTCAAAGGAGGAAAACCAAAAACTGCTCATTTTGGAAAGCAGATTGTTAAATAGCCATGCTGCCATGTTGGTTCATGAAAAAAAACGAATTCAGACTCTTTATCTTTTATGATGTGGTCTCCTGCCCTTAGACACGGTGATGAAAATTAAGACATGTTGTGGTCAGTACCGACAGAGTATGAACTTACTGACCATCGTCATGTACCTGCAGCGATGGTATGTGGGTGTCAGCAACCTGTCCCAGTGAGGTGGCCAGTACAGAATAAGAGTGTTGGCCAAGAGGGAAAATGATGTCATTTGATATAAGAGCTATAACTTAAGGAATATCAAAGAATGGTGATTTTTTTCCTATCTGTATGTCGTACTCTGAACCTTTTTTTTTTTTTTCTTTTTTGGTACTGGGGATTGAACTCACCACCTCACGGTTATCAGGCAGGCCCTTAAGCCACTGAGCTAAATCCCCCGCTCCCTGACTCTGAATCATTAATAACGAACCTCACCGGGGAAACAGAACCTGGGAAATATTGCAGATCTCACCATTTACCCCAGAATGCTGAAGCTGCTCATTGGATGAGGGTTGCCCCCTTGAGTAAACGTCATTATTTAAATCACCTCCTCCTGGGATCAAGTGCATTTCACTCAAATTCAACACAAGATCACCTTCATATTTACAAAGCGAATTGTCATTATTTCCTCCTAAAAATTCATATTGTATGCAATGCGTGGTGCAAGTGAAGCTTCTGGCAGAACCTTGGACCTGGGATAGTTTCCTGATAGCTGAGTGTCTTGTTATCCATTTCTGTCCCACATCACTTGACAGTCCTGTGGTATGGTAAAATACAAGTGCTGATTGCAAAACACTGTATGGTGAACGTTTAAACTAAAAACACGTATTACAGTAGACAGGACGTGACTACACGTGTCCTCAAAATGCTCCCCTCACTTCAGACATGTTTATCCCACCATTCTTGCCACTTTCTGAAGCAGATCTGGAAGTCATGTTTCATGAGTGTCTTTTGGAGGCGTGATCGAGAATGTGGTGAATGCTGCTGCTGAGTGCCATCCAAAGGACAGGCAGGGGACAGGCAGGCCTGTGAAAACACACCATTGCGTCCTCAGCCACCTCATGCACCAGATCTGGCACCGTGACTTCTGGCTCTTCCCCAAAGTCAAAGTGTCTATGAAAAGCAGATGTTTTGAATCAATTCAGGACCTCGAGGCACTCTGGATCTTGCAACTAAAGACCCTCAGGAAAGAGGACTCCAGAGCTGCTTCAGAAAGTGGTAAAGATGTTGGTATAAATGTATTCAAAGCTGGGGAGAGGCAGAGGTGTTACAGGAATTTGCATGTCTAACTCCCAAAACAAGCAGAGCCTGTAGGTTAGCACCTCTGCTGAAGAAAAATTAGCAGAAATGGAAACAGCCACCTCTGTCCTGCCACACACACTAGAGATTTGTGCAGGACCTCTGCCCCGTGCGTGCGTGTTGGCACAGGTGGAGCTCCTGCTGTACACCCCTGGTGTCATACGTGCTCCCAGCGCCCCCAGTGGTCCTGGAGAAAAGGCCAGGGGAGAAAACTGATCAGTTACTGTGTTCTGGTCTCGAGCTCTGTCATCTCACACTACAGGTCACAGTTTCATCAGTCCGCTATTGGGACTGATTTAAAAGTAGAGAATCATAATTCGCTGTTTCTGACTACTTCGCCTAAGATTGAGGAGGGACAATCTTGTTTGAATGTACCCATTTCCGTAGGCTTGCACTTTCATTTTTATGGTTATTGCCGTTGTTCGCTTTTTCTGGAGAAATGCAGCACATTTTAGGTGTCTCATTATTGCATCGTTGTCCCCCCGCCTGGGGGCCACATCCAGGACCCCGGGGGATGCTTACACCCCAGGGTGGCACATACTAGGTATAGCAGGTTTGTTACTACTCAGACCAACCTGTGACAAAGCTTAATTTACCTATTAGGCGCAGTAAGATTAGCTCATGATAAAATAGAACAATTATAAAAACATAAAGTGATTTAAGACATACAAATACTGTATTTCTGAAATTTTCCATTTAATATTTGTAGACTGTGGTTGACCGCCAGTGACTGAAGCTGCGGACAGTGAAGCCACTGTGAATCTCACTGTGAAAGCATTTGTCCAGGGAGCTGGCCAGCTCCTTTTGTCTTCTTAATATTTTCTCCATGTTGGTCGCGTTGACAGGGAGAATGATATCCCCTTACCATGTAGAGCGTGCTTAATGGCTTTAAAAGAATTCCCCAGCAACTAAGTAATGAACTGCCAGAAACCTGCTGGGTTCCAAGGCTCTGGACACTTCTGTTCGGATTATCACGTGTTTCGTGTTCTTCGTGCCTAAGCACTCACAAAAGACTATGAAAACTTGAGCCTCCAGGGCCTTTGCGGGTCTAGGGCAGGAACCGCGTTTTAATATCCAGCCTCACTGCTAGCAAGTGAGGGCGGCTAGGAAAGCCCCAAGGCAGGAAGCGATGAGCCTGGGGTGCGTGAGGCACTGAAATTACTGAGGAAGTTTGTTTCTGGTGGATGGAAAACAGCCAGCAGTGGGGGGTCACCCCGAGACCCCCAGTCCATCCTGCATGTGGAAATTCCTCCACTCAGAAACAGAAAAATGGGCCTGTTTCACTCAGTGTCCACGGCCACAAGTCCAGTAGTTCAGTGTACCAGATTGTGTTTTTTTTTTTTTTTTTATTTTACCCTTGATCGCAAATCACGTCTATTATGAAAAAGGGTTTTCTTAAAGTCTTTTAGAGTTTGGGGAGTGTAGTGAGATCTGGAAAAACAGTGGAACTACAGAAAACCTTGAAAGGTGTTCTGTTTCTCCCTGGGAGTCCAGAATCCGAGAGGGTGCTCAGCAAGCTGCTCTGCCTCACCGCACCCTCCTGCTCCAGCCACCGGACCCCGGGTGGGAGCCTGACCTTGACTATGACCCTTCCAGCATGGGCTGGGTGTGGTCTGTGGCTCTGGGAAGCTCTGTGTCTGACCTGGTCACTGTTAACTGCTGGGACTTCAGGGCAAGATAATTATCTTTGGTGACTCCTGGAGCCGGGGTTCTTCCTGGTCTCCGTGAGACCAAGGCCAGAAGGTACCCTGCAAGGCTGCTTCCGTGGGCCAGGGCCAGCATGCCGGGGAGGGCGGTGCAGTCTGTCTTGATTCCTGCTCAGCACAGATGCTGGAATGCAGCTGGTCAGAGAGATGTCAGCCAAAATCTAGGCCTGGCTCTGCTTTAAACTTGTGCATGTGATTCACATGTGAACTTTTGTTCTTTCTTTCTAATAAAATTATTTAAGTCACTGCATCATGACCTTCCAGTAGAGCCTCAAACTTCAGGGTGAAACACTACCTTCAGTTTATCTTTGGGTGGGCTCGGGCTCCAGGGTTGCCTGCTCTGCTATGATGGGAGGCTGCAAGCCTTTAAAGATAAAGCCTTGCACCGAGTTCAAAAGAAACATAAGCATGATCCAGTTCGTTGTGACCAAGGAAAGAAACAGAGCTGCCTCTGCAGACTTGTGCTGCCACTGCCGCCTGGCAGACCTGTCCCTTACGGAGAGGCAGCAGCAAGCATGAGACTGCAGTGGACAGCAGTTTGTGCACAGCACAGCTGATGAGTTTAGGGAAGGCAGGAAATTGAACATTGCAGTTGTTACAAAGGGAGGATGTAAAACTGGTTTAGCACAAACACTGAACTCCCGCTCATGCAGAGATTTTATGAAAATGCTTTTTGATAAAAATGAGCACTTTTCTGTATGTCAAGTACTGAGAAAATTGTTATATATCTATCACATGGAGAAGAAATATTACACAGATAAAATGAGGGCCAGTGATGAAGAACCTTTCAGAGATGAGCACCCAAACTGCAACCTAAACCCCACTTATTTATCACAATGCACCATCATTGCAGTTAAACCTGAATACAGAGCTTTTAGTTTAGAAAAAAACAACTCACGCTTCAACATTTTAAGTCTTGAAAGAAAAACATAATAACACGCACACCATAGGTTCACACCACTGGCATAGACAATCTTTTTTATACCCAGCTGTGATATCATATTCTCTTGTGATATGGGTGTATTACTTGTGTGACTTGCAATAGCATTCTTGTATTCTTCTGATTAAAAATAACTTAAATTTTTATAAAAAGATGCATTAACCTTATGCTCTAACATTGGTAAGAGAAAGGCATGATGCTTCATGAGTTGGCGCTTCAGAGGGTCACCTGGACATCAGTGTGAAATTAAAGCTGAGTGATGGAATCCCAAACCTATCACATGCTATTTCATTGTTTTTAACACAAGAGTTTTACAGGTCTTATTAGACCCTTAGATATTTAGGGGATGATTGTATGCAAGCTTTTCGTTCACTCTAACCTCATTTGCTTACATTTGCTAGGGTTTCATTCGTGGAATCTAGAAAAGCTTATGCCATGGAAGGAGAGAGCAGGATGGTGGGTGCCAGAGTGGGAGCAGTGGGCAGGAGGGTGATCCCTGGGCATCAGGTGACCGTTTTATAGGAGAAATGGATTCTTATCATGTGCTGCATGGTAGCGTGGCTGCAATTAACAAAACTCCGTGTGTGCTTCAAAATGTCTAGAAGAGAGGACTTGTTTTCACCACCGGGAAATGATGAATGTTTGCACTGATAAATGTATTAATTACCCTGAGTCGATCATGACAGTGTCTCCATAAGAGACAGAACCACCTTCACGCGTGCAGGGAGCTGACTCATGTCTCCTTCCTTTATAGGTTCCACCTGGGAGAAGACATTTCGGCAGATTGGCTTTGAAAGGTAAGCAGGGTCCCCACTTTAGCTGCTTTGTCCTGTTTTATTTTGAGTGACATTTGGTTCTAAGTCAGTAGTCTTGCCACTACTCCTGCAATCTGTCCTCTGTCTGGTGCTGTTTTCTGAGTCTCAAAGTTTTGCCAAGTTAGAGCTTTACTTCGTAAAATCTTTGCCTGCACTGGATTTTAAAGGTTACCTGGGATAATTTAGATGAAAATGCTTCTTGGACTATGAAACAGTATAAAGAGTATAATTCTCTTGTGTAAGTAGAGAATTACAGGAATTACAGTTGATCCTTTCTTAGCTTCTCCACCTCAAACGCAGGTAAGTTCTATAGCAGGGAAATTTCCTTCCTTTTGGTGCTTCTTTGTGTTATGAAACATGAAAAACATACACGAAAGCAATGAGAATAACCCTGTGAATGCCATACACCCACTCCACACACTGGCAAGGTTTGAACATCCTCTTACCTCCTCCTACTTGTGCGCATCTTGGCAAAAATAGGGCATTTTTCTACCACACCCATAGTGCCTTTTCCATTCTGAATAATATAACTTACGGAAGGTCCTTGGGGCCCCTACAACTCACAGCAAGTCCTTAGGGTCCCTTAATACCCACCCAGCATTTACATTTCCCAATCATCTCAAAGGTGCCATTTTCCTTGGTCCGAATTGGCGTGCTGCTCAGACCCACGCACCCGCCTCATTGCTACATCTGGCTAGAGCAGTGCCCACCCCACCTTTCCCAGCTCTGTCTGGTTGTTTCTGGAAGAAGCCAGGTCTGCTGCCTAGTGGAACATCTTCCGTTCTGGCTTTGTCTGTTTGTGATAGTACCTATCTAGCACTCTAACACCCAGTGTCATCTAAATTCAAGTGATTCCACCTTGGGCTTCTGGGAACAATTCTCGGTCTGCTTTCTGTGCATTTGACACCACCCGCTGGAGTTCATAGTTTCTGATTTTCAGGCCCAGTGAGCTGGCTAGGCTCACCTGGCACCCCACCCTGGAGCTGGCAGGTCAGCCGTGGGACCCTTTCTGTGTGAGGAAGGATATTAGGGGTGCTCATCCATTGAGGGGTCATTGCTTCTGGGCTTAATCAGTAGAAGGAACTAGGAAATACATTGTGCTTTCCACGAGAAATCTTGAATTCCTAGACTATTTCCAACTCCAGTGTAGTCTTGCAAAGTTTTTAACTTCTCTGATGTGAGAATTTTATCTTTTTTCTCCAAAAATTGTAATTCGTAACAAAACTTATGTTTTAAATACATATAATGTCTCAAAAAGACTAATGTAACCACTAATAAAAGATGGCCGGATATGGTTTTAAACTTTCGCATTTGCACTGATTCACTGTTCCACCCAGAATGTATAATACATAGACCAAAAAATATAGTGATTCATATCTCAGATTTTACATATAATTTGGTTGAATTTCGCTATGGTTTCCTTTTGAATTTGTCTTTGAAGACATCACATTTGTCCATGTCTCCGTCCGCATCCTGCGATGAGGTGTTTTTGGAGGAATGTGGGTTCCTCTGTCTTCCCTGTGCTCTGTGCCCTCTTCCCCTGCAGTAATCGAGGATCAGCTTTGGGCTCCACCTCTGATGTTTGTTTCTGGAAATGGAAGCTGGCACTGGGTGCCCCTGAGGCTGGGCTCTGAGCTAAGGCTCCTGCTCCTCTGTGTGCACATCGGGGTGGAGCATCACCCTGTGTGCCTTCAGGGGTGTGCACATACAGGGGACCCTGCTCAGCATGGAACCCACGGAGCTTTGGGGTGGGCGCAAGCTGCCAGGGCTCAATGATGACCCTGTGGGTCCCAGCTCTCTCTGTTCACCAGACCCCGGCTCTGACCCAAGGTGAGAGGTGAGGATATGCTCCTCACATCACAGGCAGCCTTAACTTTGTGACATCCCCCGTTTTATAACCAAGATGCTTCAGTGGCCCAGGTGAGGTTCTCCAGGGAGCCATGCCTCCTGCACTGCCCCTTGCCAGGGCTATGCACTTGAACTACCCCACTGCTGAGGGTTTCCTGCACAACAGAAATTGCTGATCTGTTCAACCAGCTCTGTGGTTAACATGTTTGCAAAGGATGGAACCAGGTTAAGCACATAAGTCACTGGCCTTCTTCCCCAATCTCCATGCTCATCGTGGGAGAAATACCCCAGGCCACTGGCTTCACCCCTTCTCCTGTTGGTGCCACACAGCCTGCTCAGCCGGGACCGTGGAGCTGCACATTTTGGCTGCATCATCTCGGAGGGTAACGTGCATCAAAATGAATGACAGTTGCATTTCTGCCAGATATCTTAGGCATATGTTTCTGAGTGCAAAGAGGTAAATGTGTATGGAATTTTGCTAAATATTGCCAAATTTCCCTCTGTAGAGTTTCAGCAACTTTCACTCTCACCTACAGTGCTTCAGAATAAGCCATCAAACCCTCAGCTTTTGAATTTTTGCCAGCCTGAAAGATAAGAAATAGCGTCCTGATGCCCTTTTAATTTTCTCATGTGCCTGGAGTCGTTTCTCCATCATGGACAGATGAAGAGTCTTTGCTGCCCTCAGAGTGAAGCACTTTGGGCACAAGCTGCCCCTGCGATGGCCCAGGGACTGTGGATGTGTCCACAGAATTGACAGGTGACTCCCAGCTTCAGTGCTAATTTTCCTGCATAATGGTTTCATGAACACAGCTACTGTGTGCCCACACTGTCCGTGTGAGGGCAGTGCTGGTCCACACCACACCCCTGGGCGGGGAGCTGGCAGAGCTGTCAAGAGACGGCCAGTAAACCTTTAGGGTCTTGCAAGCCATGCAGTCTTCATTGCAACTTTTCGGTTTTGCTGTTGGAGCAGCAGGCAGCCAGAGACAGCGGATGTGGCTGTATTCCAAGAAAACTTTATTTATGAAAACAGGAAGCTCAGGATTTGGAGGCTGCCAGTGACCCTCACCACAGACAGTGTCTGCGGGGCAGAAAGACGGGAGGAGGCCACCTGCACCCTAAGTCTGAGCCTCTGCAAGCGCACAGAAGTCTTGCATTACAGGTCTCGTGTCCCGTGTACATGTCGCACAGGGACATAGCCTCAAGTTTCAAGTCTTATTGACTGTTCTTGTTTTCCGACTATTTTGAATAAAGCCAGACAGTATAATACCCACATTACCCTGCTTCCCTGAAGCCTCAATCGATGTGGCAAAACAGAAAAGTTGCCACCCAGGGTGTCCTCAGGGCACGGAGCAGGAACCTGTCTGTTCACAGCACCCGCACCTGGCTATCCGTCTGGAGCTCACACTGAAGGCTTACTTGGAGCATTTGGCAACCTCTGTGTACTTAGATGTTGCAAAATGCTGTCCAGTTTTCTCACTTAAGGGCAGGTGGCATCCTGTGGCTTGCGTCAGAGTAGGTACTGATGCAGGGTACCGCACATTTACAGCTACAAGGCCTGGGGCAGCAGGGCCGCTGAGTAGGGTTTTGCTTTTGCTCTCCTGGAGTTTAACCCAATCTTTGCCTTAAAGGAAATCCAGGAGTATCTCACAGGAAGCCATCTGGTTCTTTTGAGCATCCCTAAGCAATACTGATCCCTTCCTTGCTGTGCCCCTCAATCTGCTTGCGGAGAGGCAACTTTAAAGTGGTCACACTAAGTGGAAAGAAGATCAACCCAGTCAGCTGAAGCTGCAAAGCTTTCTCCAAGAACTGGGCAGCGAAGGCATCTTGCATTGTTTTGTCGCAGGAAGGGAGCCTCGGGGATCTGCCTGCCCACCCACCTTGCAGGTGCCTGATGGGATGGTGGAGGACCTTCCCTCCCGTGAGACACACATGGCCACTTCCCCTCTGGAAGCCCTGCGATTGTGTTCACTGTCTCAGAACATACATATATCAGCACAGCTTATTGGCTAAACCCAGCATGGAAAGTCCAGGTCCCCTTGCACACAATTGTGACTCCCCTCTGGAGTCGACAGGCTTTTATTAGGGTTTCCTGAGAAAAGCTGTGAGATAGGTACATGCTCCAAGCGCCTGGAAAATCAGCATTGACCTTCACATAGCAAAGGTGCACTTGTGGTTTTGTTACTGTTGTTTCTGTGTTTGGGTTTTAGCTAGAAATCTCACCTTTCAAGGGAGATTTCCTAAGTTTATGATCGTAAATATTTCCAGGTCACGATCATTTATGAGTCTGTGTTATGGCTACACCAAGTTAGCATAGCTTTGTACGATCATGACGTGCCGATGTCCCAGCGAAGGTGGCTTGAATGGCCAGCGCCTTCACACCGCAGGCGCTGGTCTCCTGTTCCAGGACGCTGTGGCTGTTTGACCAAGCTACCCCTTCGGCACTTGTGTCTCTGGGCTGTGCTTCTGCCTTTTCTCAGGCACCATAAATGTGCCCACCTGAAGGTGGCATTTGTCACTAAAGCTCACGGTTCACAGGTGCCACCCTACCATGTGCTACATAGAGCAGGAACATCAGAAAGCTCTCACAACATTATCCCAGAGTCCTCCAAATGAGGTCTGAGCCTGGTTTTCTTTTTTTGCTGGGGACATAGCTGAGTGGCACAGTGCCCTCCTCCCAAACGAGGTCCTGAGTTCGATTCCCAGCACCCAAATCTCTCCTTTTAAAGCTGTACTTTCCCTTAAGAAAGAACTCCTTCAGCAAGTGATTAGGCTTGAGTGCACGACCTGCCTGCAGAAAGGCCCTGCTTTCTGGGAAACTGCATCGCTGCCTATTTAAAAATAACAGCTGGTTTCTGAGCTCTTGCCCATTTTTACTTAAAAAGCCAAGAAGTGATTCTCAGGAAGCCTGTGTGGTCAGCACAGCTTTTCAGCTTCTGCTGAGGTTCATGATCATGTCCGAGTCTACGTGATGTTCTACCCAAGGCCACAGGAAGTACCTCGCCCTTCGGAGAACTTTTAAATACAAAGACTCCTGCACAGAGCCAGAGCTCCTGTGGTGCCCGATCTTCCCGGAGGTTCCCGCGGGGCTGACCTCACCCACCCATGGCTCTGCTCTCCTCTCTGGCTGTCTGCTGTGTCTGACCCCTGGGAAACCTCCTCTCCCTAAACACAGGTTTCTTTCAGAGAAAGTATTAGTGTGCCTTGGTCCATTGTCCTATCTCAACTCTCAAGGAATTTGCTTTTCTCAAGACATTTGAGTTACTGTGTCTGTTATTCTGAAGAATGAGTAGTTTGGTGGGGAGGGGATTTAAGGCTCAATTTCAGTTTTTATCCTCCAGTTGTATAATTCACGAGCTGGGTGTAGGAATAAATGTTATTCCTTTCGATAATGTTACGTAAAATATTGAGAAATAGTGAAACAGTAGGTCCAGGGGAAGCACAGGTTTTACCTACCCTGTGCTTCTTTATACACCCAGGAAATGATAGAAGTAAAACTGGCTGTGATAATAACCAGACTTTGTGCTTCTGTGGGCCTTGCTGGAGCTTTAAGGAGTGGATGTGAGTCCGTGGGCTGGGACGATGTGAGGACCTGTTCACCTGTAGTAAGACTGGTATTTCTCTCCGAGAATCACGTAGAAAGAATAAACCGTTACACCTGAGCCACACTGCTGCATTCTTGTCACATGTGGGGTGACAAAAAGTCACCTTAGCGGGGGTTTGGCAGCTTGGTCACCTGGCGGAGGGTTCTGGGAGGGGCCTGGCGGAGCAGGAAGCCTATAGTGTCCCTCCTCCTGCACGGGAGTGCGCAGGGCAGCCCTGTCTGCTCGGTGATGCCCCTGTCCTGTGCTAGCCTGAAGACAGGCTTGTAAATTCCTTCAAACAATAGGGACGTAAATATTCCTGGGAAGTTTAGCAACCTACTTTGAAATTATGGTATAAATTTGTCAGAGTAGTTTACGTTCAGGAAATGACTGGAAGAAAAGGGTGTTTCTGCAGCTGAGTGTTTAAAATTAGGCCCAGCATATCAGTGTATTCATCTGTTTGAAGATGTTTTAAACCACCACTTCCTGCCCCGCCTGGGCTAGACTTGGGGTTTTCCAGTGCACAGGGAGAGGCTGAGATTTATTAAATGCCTGTGCTGCCATCCCTGCTAAGGGGCTCGCTTGTAGAATTTACTAAATCCTCCCAGCATGCTGCGGTCCAGTTCTGTAGGTCACATCGGGTCACCTGCTTCATGCGGTACCCAGTCCTTGGTGGCTTCAGGACCAGCAGGGTGTGGCTTTGTGCTCAGTTCAGTGTGGGCTACAGAAGTCTCGCACTGGCTGAGCTGTGCTCTGGGCCATCCTCAGGATGGTGTGTCAGGGCTGACACTGAGCCTCACATAGCTTGGGAAAATCACCACAGCCATGCCAAGCCAAGGCCCTCAAAGAGACCATCGATGTGATGTCCACCTGGCCGCTTCTGCTTGCTGTCGATTCCCCAGGAAGTGACAGCCAACCTTGCAGTGCATAGTGAGGGGCAGTGTTATAGGGAGGTGTGCACCCCGGAGTGGAGAGAGGGGGCTGAGGGAGCCCTGCCTGCAGGGCTGAGGGACAGAGAGGAAGGCGATTGCACAACCAGACCTCAGGTGTCAGGCCACACACTGCAGCTGCTTTCAGACCTGCTGGGCCCTGAAGGAGAGTGCAGCAGTGAGGGATGGTTAGGGGGATGGTTAGGGGGACAGGCCAGGTGGGCAGCTGGGCTCTTGTCTTGGTGGGCCTGGGCAGAGTGTGATCACACCATGTGACCGAGAAGGTTCTGGGGAGGGTAGGTGTCTTAGTCAGCTTTCTGTTGCTGTAACAAAATAGCTGGTGCAGAGTCATGGGTAAAGGAAAGAAGATTAATTGGTTCATGACTCTGGTAGCTGGAATGTCCACACATCATGGTGCCCACCTCTGGGGCGGCCTCCTGGCTGAGTTACAGGTGGCAGAGGGTACCCTGCAGCAGGAGCATGTGCATAGACACACATGCAGGAGAGGAAGAGGCAGAGGGAGGGGGAGGGGGAGAGGTCTCACATGGTGAGAGAGAAGAGGTCAGCTCTTTCCTAAGAGCCGCTCTGCAAAGAGCTCAGCTCCAGGAGGCCCTCCCTCTCTGCCCTGCCAGCCCTCCGTGCCCCTAGGGAAGGTGCCCACTGCTCATTGATGGGCAGTTCTCAGTGTGGGCTTCCCCACCTTAAGGGGCTTTACCCCTGCACACACAGGCACCCCGGAAGGGATTGGGTATTGTGGCGCTGCCCTGGGGAGCCATGGAGGTAGATGGGCAGATGCAGCTGTCCCCGCGAGCCCCTGGATCAACCCTGCCTGGGCTTCCAAGCCACACGCGTCTCCTGTCCCCCGCTGCACTGTCCAGGAGACGACTGCGATGCGTGGAGGCCTGGAGCTGCCATGGCGCCCAGGGAAACATTGTCACTGACGGCAGCTAAAAAGCTGGGAGCCCATTTTATCTTTGGCGTGGATTCATGCTGCAAAGGTGTGGAAGAGTGCTCTTCTTTAAGTATCATTTTCCTTACTGCTCAGAAACCATAAAAACCCTGGTTTGTAGCTTTCAGATAACAGGAAGGTGCTCCATCACCAGTCTTGAGGGCACCTGAGGAGAGGAGTGGGGCTTGCTCTCCGGAGAGGCTCCAGGGCTCATGCGCAGCAGCTGGCACATGACAGCGGCGGGCGCAGGGGCCTCCGCAGTGCGGCGCTCCCCGCGGCCTCAGCGTGGAAATCCTGTTTCTGTGAAGGTGCCAGCAGTCCTTTGCCAATGTCCATCCCACCCTCACTCACCTGGACACAGAGGAGACCTGAGCTCAACTCGGGGAGCGGCGTCCTGCAATTGGAGGCCCAGAGGTTCTGCAGCGCCCCCCCCCCATGCTGCACGGGGCCCACCGAGGCACGGAGAATTGAAGCAGAAGAGCTAGAAACATGTTTTTTAAAATTTAGGATATGGCCAAATCCAGACATGACCTCGTATTTAATACATCTAACATGAGGTATGTCAAAAACACCAGTAACACTGCTCGGCCAGCACTGGACATGGTGCTGGTGTGTGTGTTCATCCTCCACATGAGGCTTCACGGAGAGGAAACTGAGGCACAGCAGCCTCTGCCCAGTGACCCCATGGTCAGAAGGTGTGGACAGAAGACTGGAGCTCTGAATGCCTCATCCACCTGTTCCCTGGCTCTGGGTCAGCATGGGCAGTAGTGGGCAGAAGTAACTCTGTTCTCAACTCTGAAAGAGATGTAACTAAAGGGATATAAATAGATGCCCTTTCTGCTTGAGGCCAAGCCTGTGTGCATGTGCGTGCGTGCGTGTATGTGTGTGTGCGTGTATGTGCGTGTGCGTGTGTGTGTGTATGTGTGTGCGTGTGCGTGTGTGTGTGTATGTGTGTGCATGTGTGTGCCTGTGTATGCATGTGTGTGTATGTGTGTGTGCGCGCGCGTGTGTGTGTGTGTGTGTGTGTACGTGTGTGTGTACACGAAAGTATATGATCTCCATGCCCTGCAGCTAGGACTTGGGGCAGAATTCTGCTCCTAACATGTTGGGGAGCTGAATGGAGCCTGACACACAAATGGGGTCCCCAGGGTGGCAGTGACGGAGGTGACTACAGCCGTACTCATCTTGCAAAGTCAATCTAGCCCAGAGATCCCATGGCCCTGATGCCCAGAGGCTGGTTTGGAGCAGCCTCTTCTTTGTCACAGCATCTCTGGCACTTGCTGACATTCATGAAAGTCGCACAGATCCAGTTCGTGCCATGGAAGCTCGCACATGGAAATATTCACCTGCTCCCGCGTAGCATGTTTATTTTTGACAGTTATTTTCCTCTTCCTTTCTTTTCCTTTCAAAGCGTATTGTTAACTAGAGTCTAGCACTGCCTGAGGGCCAGTGAGCGCGGTGGGTCCACTGCTGGTGTCTGCGGGAGAACTCAAGCAGAGAGCAAGGTGAAAGCGAAGGCTGTTGGAAGTTTGGGTTAGAACTCTGACTGCAGTGAGGGAGCAATTTCCTCGGCTTTCTTCTTTCCTCCTTCAAGCAGTGGCATCATCTAGTAAGCATTTGGTAGAAAGATCTGGTTTTCTTCTAGCAAAAATGCATAATCCTTTACTAAGGCTTCTAGTCCTTTCAAAACTTGGCTGAAGAAAACATCTTCCAATCTGTGGTCCACATCTCTGTTAAAGCAAGTCACTGTGACTGACGTGAGCCACCAAGGTCATGCAAGATGAGGCACCAATCTGCAGAGCGGGCTGAGTTCCACACTAAAGCAGTGCCCCCTCCCCCGGTGCTCTGTTCCATACAAAGTGAGCGGAATCCACACGAATGTTGCCAGTGTCCTTAGTGGCTCGGAGAGGGGACAATGCAAGACACTCTCCAAGCCTACAGCCTGGAGTTGGCAGTGAGTTGCACAGGAGACAGGAGGAGACATTTGGGGACAGAGCACCATGGTGTCGGGGCTGCCACCTGGGCCTTGTCTGCGAGTTGCTTTGATGACAAATGCTCACTAGCTCCTGCCTCTGAGGCTGGAACTGGCACTCTACTAGCGTGATATGCCTTGGCTGGGTCAGGGCCACACCTTGGCGAGGAAGGAGCAGCACGCTGCAGAGACGCTGCAGGAACTGTTCGAGCTCAGCCCTGGGGTCCTGAGGGATAATCTTAGACAAACCAGATGGATGCGACCCCTTCCTGGCAGTGCCTTTTCCGGGTCTGTGTATACACACACACACACACACACACACACACACACACACACCCTTCCTAAATTCACAAACTGAAGGAGCAGACAATCACAGCACTGTGCCAACACCGGCCCTGGGCCCCTGTGTTGCATACCTTCGAGCAGAAGCAATGTTCACAGGGAGAGCCCAGGAGCTTCTGTGACTTGTCTGCAGGCGAGCAGCCCAGAGGCCTGTCTCGTGGTCAGGTGTAGTACCCTGGGCCAGCCTTGCTACGCAGCCTTGGTGCCAAACCATCTCCCGGTCACCTCCTTCCCTCCTGTCTATTGCACCCCTTCATGCTCAGGGGTCCCAAAGCATGGTCAGGCAGGACTCCCAGCTGCACTGTCCCCTACTCCTGCGCAACGTCCAGGCATCATCTCTGCTCCCCTTGCCTGGGGACCACGCCGTTGTCTCCTGGGGAGAAGCTCTGTGAATACCCTCTTCCTCTGCACATGTCTGCCTCCTGTAATCCTGGGTGCACCTGCGCCCCCTGGAGCTGTTACAGGCCTCCCCTGACCTTCCTTCAGTTCTCACTTAGCTCCTTCCTGCTGGGGAGGAAAACCCAACCCTGTCTACTGAAGCACAGCAGAACCCCGATCTTCCTCCTGCTTACTGAATTAATTCAGCCTTCAGCCTACTAGCCAAGATGTTTCCCGCCCGCATTTCCAGTCAGATCTTTCCTTGGTTCCTTGACACCTCCCTGAAACCTTTCTGTCCTAGTTTCATCTATGGACTTTATTTTCACTAAAAGCACATTTTTTTCCCCTGGGCAAAACCCACCTTTCATAAAGCAGGCACAGCCGGAGCACTGGTGCCTTGTCTTAGCATCGCACCAGGGCGTGTTTGTGAAAAGCAGTCGCAGTGTGAACCTCTGCTGCCGTGAGCTCTGGAGCCTTCCTAAGCCAGAGCTTTAGGGAGGCTCTTTCAGCCACATAACAAGAAGGGACTGGGGGCTTTGACTCAGCCCCTTGGGTGATCATTTATAGTAAAGAAAATCTTTATGTGTTTTTATTAAGACTGAGTAATCCTCTATAAAAGAGGAGGAAAGATTTAAGTTATTTTATTACATGAAGAGTTATTGTTATTGCAGACGGATCACATAAAAGTGTTACACTCAGCTGATGCCCACATGCTGTTTTCCTTTTAGCCTGAGTTGAATTTCCTGTTATCACCATGCACTTAAAAATGTGCTTAAAGTCAGTAACATCAGAAAAGCCACAAATATGATCCCAACAGCAAAATATCAACAGTCCTGGCTTTAGGAGGAGGCGGTGATATATCTAGTGTGTTTAACTTTCCACTCGGGAATCTTAGGATTTGGGGATCGATACAGTTAAATGCACTCTGAAGTGCGTGGCCCTGCTGTTTCAGGTCTGGGCATTTTTCAGTCTCGGTGTTTGCATCTACATGATGAGATATCTCGGGGATGGGACTCCAGTGCAAACCTGAAGTTCACCTGTACAGTGTCTGAAGGAGGTCATTCTACGGTATTTTTAATAATTTCACGTGTAGAAACATGGCATGGAGTTTCCTACTGTGTCACCGTATATTTTGGAGCTGCTTGGACTTGGGGTTTTCGGATCAAGGACACCCATCCTGTATATGAGTTCCCTTCACCCCGAGGAGCTGGGGCACTGCTGCTATGGGATGGAAGCTGCTGGCTTCTGCCTGAGAGCTTGGGAAGTGATTTCCTGCAGTCAACAGGAGGCCAGGCCAGCGGAGCAGAAAGCATAGGACCCAGCACCCTGCTGGGCATGGGTCCGGGACAGAGGCAGCCAACAGTGACCTGCTCCCCAGGGAGGGGCAGGGGATGCTGGTGACCTGACTCAAGCACGGCCGCCTCATGCTGGAACGAGTGAGCCATGAGTGGCAGAGAGGATGTGGTTCAGGGCACAGATGGACGTACCTGATCCCTGGACAGCTGATCACACAGCAGGTTGAAATGTGAAATTGGAGGAGTCTGGGGCCCTCCAGGAGGCTCCGAGAGCTGAGCCAGAGGTTGCTTATTGACCTGCTTGCCATAAACAGAGAAGAGATTGTTTGCTCTGGGGCATCATGACAAATGTTTGGGTTTGAAAACTTCTCAGCTCTGCTCTGCCCGGTTTAATGTATCTACATAGAAATGCACTCAGATAATCGAATTCTGCCTTGGCCTGAGTGTAGTTTCAGAGGGTTTGCCGGCAGCTTGCATCAGGGCTGTAATGGATGGAAACCATGGAAGAGAAGAAAAGGGGAGGGGACGGGAAGGGGGAGCGGGACGAGGGGAGGGGATACGGGGTAAGGGGGAGGGAGGAGGAGCAGCAGGAGGAGGGGTGACTTCTGCTCCCCAGCATCTGAAACCAAGGCTCGGCTTTGCCCCTGTGCTTTCACGGTTGTCATGGTCACTGGTCCCTGGGACCTGTGGTCTGAGTGGTGTGGTTTGTCCCTAGCCTCCACGCTGACCCAAGTTAATTGTTAGGAAAGAGAGAAAAACAAGAACAGTGGCAACAAAGCCAGTGTCGTCTGTCGCTGCTCAGCGTGGGAAAACTCACGACAGCATGCAGGCCATTACCGAGTGTGAGCCCAGCAGGCGCCTCGCCCTCCACACAGCACAATTTCTTGTGCAGTTCCATCCAGGGATCTGCTCAACAAGGACCTCGAAGTCCAACCCGTGGCCAGATCATCCACCAAGGACCTGAGGCCCTGCAGCCTCCGTGCGGACAGCACTTGTGTGGATCCTCCAGGGGCCAACACCAAGCAGCTCCTGGACCGACCAGAAGCCAGATGCCATGACCAGTCAGGGAGGGCTGTGCAGGGAAGGGAAACTGTGACATCCGTGACAGTCGGAGGGACAGGGTGACCTGACTGGCCTGCAGGAACTCCTTTAGTGCTGGACACCGCAGAGCGGAAATTGCCAGGCTCAGAAAGACATGTCGCACTTTCTCACTAATGCGTAGGATCCAGAAAAACTGGCTAGAAAGGAGAGGGGCTCTCATTAGACCCAAGCAGGGAAGAAGGGGAGGGGGCGACATGATCAAAATATGGAATATGTGTCGATGCTCCCAAAACAGTGAGACTGGGGGTGGGTGGGTGCTGGGGTGAAGATGATCAAAACATGTCGGGCAAATGCACAGATCTACTGAGATGAAGCCTGCTCATCTGCATAAACCAGTGGCACTGATAAGAAGAAGAAGAGAAACAAGCCGAGGACTGCGAGGAGACAGAAGCACACGCTGCTGGAACCTGCAGCCCTCTGGAGCCTGGGGCCACAGCATGTGTCTTTTGTTTATTTATGAAAATAACAAATCTCTGCTTAGGAGAAAGTCTGTCAGGAACCCAGCTATCATCCCAAATCAGTGGTTTTGTAGCAGCTTTTGAACCATTAAAGCAGAATTCTAAGCAAGGAATTTGCAGGAAAAGGTTTCCTCCACACCCAGCGCTGCCTGTCTCATCCTGGCCATCAGTCCTTCCTGTCAGGAAGCCCCGGAAACCAGGAGCAGCTGCTGTGGAAATCCCATGGCAGCAAAGGCCCTGCCCGTCGGCCTGCCTTCCCTCCCATGCAGAGCCAGAGCTGGCGCAGAGCGGTCCTGGCCCTGGCCCTGGCGTGCGGACGCCAAGGGCCCTGCTGGCGATGCTGCACCTGAGCAAGGTGCTGGCTCAGAGCTGCTGCTGTGTCCTTGTTCTGGTGCACAGGCTCAGATCCGCTTTCTCAGGTCCCCTGTCCACTCTGTGCTGTGGTCCTCCAGGTGTGCCCCTCCCCCTCCCTCTTCCTGTCCTCCTCCTCTTCCACCTTCTGCTCCTTCCTTCTCCTCTTCCTCTGCTACATCCTCTTCCCCTTGCCCCCACTCGCCTTCCCGCCCTCCCTCTTCCTGGCCCTTTCTCCTCCGCCTTCCCTCCCCCTGCTTCCTGGCTGTCCTCTCCTCTCTCTCTCTGCAGTGCTGAGGCCTGGCTTGCAGGCACTGATCCCACAGCTCCTCCGTGGTCAGGACTACACTGTTTGTCTCCTGTCTTTCCAGCCACCAGCCATCACTGGTGCAGTCCCTGTGTCCCGGCCTCGCAGCTCACCCTGCAGGACGGATCCTGGGTCCTAGCCTGCTCTGGCTCCAACTCCACACAGAGCCCTTAGCCTGTCTGTGGTCACAGCACCCACACCCACTGCTCACAGCGTGCGGTGCGCAGGCTCAGGGTCGGGTAACACACGTGGGCAAGGGACCTTGAAGCTCGCTTGGGTGATCTGGAGCAGCACTGCTCCTGCAGTGCACGCTGTGTCCAGATGTGACACCTCCGCTCCTGTCACCCAGGGCTCCTGGGCTCTTGCCCCACAGCCCATGGTCCCTCTGCCCACCAGCCCACCTGCCCTCCTGCCCGCCTGCCGAACACACGCTTCATAACCAGCCCCATCCAGGCCAAGTGCAGAAGGAAGCATATCAAGAATGTTCTTTGGCATTTCTGCTGGTACAGGGAGCAATTGCAGGCCTGTTAGCCAGGTCTTAAAAATAGATTAGCAGGCAGACAGTAAACAGCAGCACACTTAAAACAGTTACACTGAATCAGCGGGCACTTCTGGATGCACTGGCCTTGCTGAATTGTGATAGTCTTTTTTTCTTACTTTTAGGTTTGTATCTGTAAATAGACGAGTAGGTTAGAACTTTCCCTAAGGAATACCAGTTAACACTTTCTTTTATGTGAATTGCAACAGTATTTTTTTGAATGTGCCAAGTTGCTCTGGAAACCTGGTTCTTATTGACACCACAGATTTATGACCGAGAGTCAAAGCGAGACAGGACTTTCAGGTTGCTATGTGGGATCTTTATTTCCCTCCTGGTTATAAAATCGAGTTTGAGGCTGTACCTTCTTACTGCTTACATTGCTTACATTGCATTTAGAGAAATGCAGAGAAAATCTACCTTTTTATAAAAAAAGCCTCCATTGTGTAATGGTCCCAAGTTCATAAAATATAACTCTAAGGTGACAGTGGAGAGACAGTCATTGAATTACCATGAGTTAGTACAATGTACTGTCTTTAAGATCTCCCTGTGTATGTTTTATCACAGACATAAAAAGAAGAAAGACAGGATTCTCTGCTCAGGCCTGGACAACATGGCTTACCTTCTAGCGGACACTGCTGTCTAGCTTTCCTGGGGCCAGGTGTTTAAGTAGCCCACCCCAGCTTTCCCTGGCCAGACCCAGGCCCACCCAAACTGTCCTAGGGTCATGCTGCATGCACAGCCTACCTGAACTTGGGGCCAGACTATGTGCACGACCTACCCCAACTGTCTGTCCTGACTAGTGTCACGCAGAGATCTGCCCCAGGGTCAGACACGTTGCTCAGTCCCGCTGCCATTAGAATCGGGGCGAGCATCCCGCCCTTGCATCCGCTCCTTCCAGGTCCTCTTAAGCGTGCAAAACTACTTTACATCTCTCGAAGTAGATCAGAAAGGTGGGGAAAAGCAGTTGTACCCAATAACTGAGCTTGACTCAGAAAGCCACCCCAGAGGTCTTTGTTTCCAGGCCCCCGTGACTTCACACAAGAATGCTGGGAGGGTTTAGCAGGTCTGGGGCTGCTTCAGTCTGTAGTAACTGAAGCACACTCTGTTTGAGATACATAAGCTTAAGACTCAAAACTGTCCTAAGATTACCAACATTAAAGGAGGCAGAAGGAAGGAGCAAGCTGGCACTGGAGACCCCCGCAGAGCACCATGGAGAGCTGTGGGGCTGGAGCAGGTGACTTCCGAACCCAGAAAGGCCATGATGTCTGCACTGTGAGGGCCACTGTGGGCTGAAGTGGAGCCCTAATCCCGGCTGGGAGAAGCCCCAAGGGCACCCATCTTTAAGCTGTGCTGGGAAGGGGGAGTGTTGTGCCTTTCCCCGTCCTCGGTGCAGCATGGAGCTGCTGGCTGGGGAAAAGGAGAGGGAAACAGCTGCATTCCGGCTAGTCCTGCCAAGTTACCGAGTCACCTTGTATCTTTCCCTTCCAGTCCATCAGCAGAAAACATGGGGCACAGAACCCCGGCCCCAGTGTAATAGTCTTGGCCAAAAAGGAGGAGAGACTAGCAGGATTTGGGCCTTTGTTGACCCAGGATTTGGGGCACGGTTCACTTTCCTCTCTAACTAGCATCAAAGCCTGGGCTGGACACCTTGAGGTGGGAGGGAGCCTTCCTTCCTCACCTGAGCAGAGAAATAGTTACTGCTCCGCAGAGCGGTGGAACACTCGGAGCTCTCATGTATCTCCCTCCGTCTCCAGCTCCCTTCCTCTCCCTAATTAATAGCAGAAAAAGATAGAGAATCTTGTTTTCTGACAGAGGAAAGGCTCACAGTAGGAGGGGAGAAAGGACAAAAAGAGGACTGAGTGTTTTGGGGAGAGAGCAAAAACAAACAAGAAAACCAGTGTTATCCTTCTTGGTTTGAGTCCAGAGATCTGCCAGGTGTCCAGGAGGAGAGTGTCGGCTGTCACCAGGAGGCCACTAGAATCTGTGAGGATGTGTGTCCAGTCACCCAAAAAGGACATTAGACAGACCAAGTTTATGCCCTTTGGTGAGGAAGCTGAGGGATGGAGAGGAAAAGGATTAAAGGAACAGTGTAGGGAGTTTCTTCTGTCTAACATGTTTAGACCAAAAGCTATATGTGACTTATGGAGACAGTGTCCTTGATTGTCATCCTGGGGCCGGTTCTGCCTGCTGTGTCTTGGGACCAATCTTCCCATGCTGGGTGTGGGGAAGCCTTGCTGTAGACACTGCATGGGTCTGTCCTTCTGGAAGCTGTTTAGTTCCATCTGGCCAGGGGTGTGCTGAGCAGCAGGGACATCTCACAAGGCTGCTGCTCATCCTAGAGCACCTCTCTTGATGTCTGTTCCCACTTCTGGTCGGAGGAAGCAGGGAATTTGCATCTTCTGTGTAAGCACTCATTTTCTAGGGAGTTAGAAGCTTCTAATTGCTGAAGAGGAAAAACCTAAACCTGTAAATGTTTGCAGAAAGAGAGTGAGGAGGGAAAAGAGAGAGGGGAAAGTACAAGAGAAAAGAGAGCAAGAGGGTGAAAGGAAAGCAGGTAGCAGAAGAGACGGAGAGAGAGGGAGGGAGAGAGAGAGAAAGAAAGAGAGAGAGAGGAACGCTTGAAGCTGTGTGTCAGAGGGCAAGGGCTTGGACAAGGGGGAAAGGGAAAAGGACCAAATGCCTCAACTAGATGTAGCAAAGTCATAGTCCAGATGCATCCTGACCTCCTGAATGACCCACCAAAAGAAGTGCCAGCAGCCAGGGCCTGAGGAAATTGCCAGCGCAGAGGTGGGGAACTTCGACTCACGGGGTAAGCTGCAGGTTTGCTGGAGCTTACCATCACAGAAAAGAATTTTCTATACGTGAGAGGTTGAAAGGGGTTTATTAAGCAGAATTTTAAAAGTAATAGCCAAAGAAAAAGGTTTTAATTAAAAGTGCAATTTCAAAATTAGAATTTTTCTTGCCTGCTTCCTACTTATCTTACTTTTCCTATCCCTCATGCATTCTAGCTTTATTTTATAGTGACTAATTAGTCATGCTGTATCACTGGGTGAATGTGGGTGGTTGGGGCCTGGACAAGGACCATAAGCCCAAAGCAAGCCAGAAGCATCTCCTGCTGTTGTGCTTCCTGCAGGGGTGATGGTGACTTGCTTCATGATGTCGCAGGCACAGCTGTACAGACAGAGGACAGGCTCTGCCTCAGACCCCACCACTAGGGGGCGGTCCATGGTCCTGTCCCTTCAGGTTGCCAGGGGAATGGACCCTTCTTTGGGATGTTCAGGATGAGTGAGAATCTCTGACTTTAAGGTGCAGGCTCTGGTTGACAGAGACCGTGTTCCTATTTGCCTTTTTCAGTAATTCCCAAAAGCTTTGCGAGCCAGTTAGTGATGCTGGGACTTCACAGGGTTTCACAGGGAGCATAGTTGTTGTTATGGACTAAAGAATTCATCCTGGGAATTGGGCAGCACTGGGCAGTGAAGGTCCAAGAGGGAAGGTGGAGACTCATAGCCAGGCGGAGAAGACAGGTGCCCTCAGCAGCCAGCACGGGACCTGAATGTGGGGAGTGCTCGGGAAGGCCTGGGGGAAGGACGCTCTTTCCACCATCATGGGGCAAAACCCAGTGCCTGGCAGGGACCAGGATGACTGCCCCTGCACCTCTCACTGTGTCTGTCACCATACCCAACTGCACAAGAACCTTCGGAAACAGTGACTTCATTGCCACCTTTCCAGCACATGCAGGTGCCCCCTGTCCATGTCCCACACGGACCCAGGCAGGTCAGGGATTCCGGGGACAGTCCCAGCTCCATAGCATCAACAGACACAGCTCCACCAGCTCCTGGGACACAGACCACTATGCTGTAGGCCTTTAGCCTTCATCTCCAAAGACATAACACAAACACTCATGGTTAATGTCTCAGACCTGCAACGGTGTTATAGTCACAGTTATAGTTTAAAGGGGTCAAACCTTTGGCCCAAAGCCTCAAAATAACTCACTATCAAAACCACAAGAGATCTCAGACTGACCTCATGAGACCACACTTCGTGCTCTGAACAGAAGTAGTCACGCCAGTCTCTGCTGTTTCCTCGTATTTGGGCATTTGGTCAGTGGCACTGTGTTCAGTAAATGAGCTACACAACAAGGGAAACCATAGGGGAGAGATGGAGAACTGAGTGTGGAACCTGGGGCATTGTGGGGGACAGACTGACGCCTGCCCCTGTCCCTGTCTCCCACTGCAAGAGCGCATGAAGAGCTCCTCTCTGTGTCTCTGTGTCTTTCCACTTCCTCTCTTTCCTTTCCAAGCAAACCTTCAGCCACTGTGTCTGCCAAGGATGCACGTGAGGTGAAGCTGTGCCAGCTTGACTTGTGGGCTGTGGCCTCGTGTCATCCCCTGCAGGATCTGGGTTGCTGGGGGCGCTGTCACATGTCAGGGAGGTGTTGGAGGCTCCTTAGTGTGACAGTGGCTTCTTGTGAGGGAAGGCAGATGGGGATGGTGGATGAGGCAGTGGCAGCAGATTGGAAATTAGTTAAATTAAACATATAACTGGCTGGACTCATAACAAAATATATGACAGAGTGAGCCAGATTTTTCAGGATTGGAGCAAAGATTTGTAAACATGGAATGCGGAGACTAGAAAGATTCCTGAGGTATTAAACTCAAAAATATCAGAATGAATGCATGAGTTTTTGCAATAAATTTGCAGAGGACAGTGTGGAAAGAGTTATCAATGTCCACTCATGTGAATCAGGGTCTATAGAAATATTTCCCATCTCTCCAGTGAGCAGACCCCAAAACAGTGATCCCCAGGAGCATCAGCCACTCCAGGAGCCCATGTCTGAATGCCAGCTCTGGACACCACATCCACTAAAAGAAAAGGTGCTCTCTGGAGAAGGGCTGGGAGCAGAAAGATGACAGGCCTGCAAACACTGCATCAGAAAGCAGGGCCATCCATGCACGGTAACAAACAGGAACAGCCAGCTCACAGGGGCTTCCACAACTCAAGGGCGAATCGAGCATCAAAACAAACTGATAATTTCAAAACACAGCACAGCTAATAAGGTAGGAATTCAGGGTCCACAGTGATAACAGTTAGCTAAGCAGTTGGTTAACTGGAGATAAGAAGAAGCGTTTGCTCACCATGGAACACTGATTAATAATGGTGGACACAGCTAATCACTCTTTGGTGGCATCGTAATGGGGTGTGATAAGCACAAAAATTGTTAATGACTCTAAGCTTAGTGTACGGAGGTTGATAAGAAATGGAATATTGGTGTAATTTGGAATATGTCCCTACAGAATGCAAATCAAATGCAGCTAGAAAGATAATGACCTCAGCAGAGAAGGCTATCACTCACCAACTTGACCAGGCCACTGGGCAGGGGTCAGGTTTGTGTACCCCAACATGCTGTACCAAGAGGAGCACAGTGTATGTCTGTGTACTTGCTGCAAGAATCCGTGGGCCGGGTTGAGATGGTGCCCACTCGAGCTGTCAAGGGCATGAGCAAGGCCCTTGACATCCCAGGCCCAGCAAGATGGATGAGATTCAAAGGCCAAATGGAACACATACCTTGGTTAGGGTCCTAGGTGCAAAGGAGTGTGGAACATTATGGGCATAACTGAGTGAAGTTTCATATCAGCTGATAGCAATGTATCTGATTAGTAGTGTGGAATTGCAGGGGGTCTTGGCAGGGTGGTGGTGGTGAACAGGATGAAGAAGTATTAGGTGGTGGTGTGGAAGTGAATGACGGTGTGGAAGTGGATGGTGGTGTGGAACTGGGAGACAGGCCGAACTGGATAGTTAGCATTGCATCAGTACAGTAAGTCCCCAAATTATGAACAAATTCTTTTTTAGGAGAATGTTTGTAAGTCAGATTCATTTGTAAATCCAACAAAATGAGTCTAGTACACCTTTGACACAAATGTACAATGTAAAGTATAAAGAAATCAAATGTGAGGTCCATTACTAATATCTGTGCGTCTTTTATGAAGTCCTTGTTACTAGATTCACATGCACTGTGTCTGCTCTCAGAGCTCCTGGACCCAACCTACTGAAAGCACCCAGATCACACAGAGTCAAACTTAAGCTTAAGAACAACTGTATAAACTTCCAAAGCCACCAGAAAATTAAGTCCAAACCTTCAGTAGCTCTTACTCTTTTAAATAATGCTCATTTGATGTTGTAGTCACATTACTGCAGTTGGTAGAAGTCCCACTCTACCAAAACAGCCAGAGGATCCACTCCCCAGAGGCTGCACTACTAGGGCACCCTTTGGGACCTTCTAGCTTCTGTGGTGCCAGGGTGGAGCCCAGGGCCTGGCAGTGCCATGCACGTGTCTCAGAGCTGCTCACCACCCTGGGGCATCTGAGAGCCAAGGTTTTCTTCTCTGCTGTTCCTGTGTACCCATCACCTCTTGGGTTTGGATTTTCATAGTCAAAATGAAATTTCAGAGTTGGGGTAACATCATCTTATAAAATGAGAAAATGAAGTTTAGGAAGGTGAGGCCCCTCACGTGTCTGGCTTCTCTTCTGGGCAGATGGATGGGAGAGTGGGGGGAGTCGGTTACTCAGTCAGTTGGGCAGGGCAGCCAGGGCTGTCAGAGCTTCAGATGGCTATTGTCCCTCTTCTCCCCTACAAGACAGCTGACCCATGTCCTTCAGATGTGGTCTCCAGAAGGAATTCTAAGCAGCATGAGTGTTCTGACTTTAAAAAATAACACAAAGCTTTAACAATGCACTTTTATGTCTACCATGGAACTTCCAACAGGCTTAAGAATTTGGACAACACCAGTACAGTTGATTGTCTCTGTCTCTTGCCCTGAAATGTTTGTCATTTTCATTTATTTCCTAATGCATGGATCGCTGTATAATCCCTATTTTTCACATTTGCTACATTTTTTATTCACTGGCTTGTTTATGAAATTCAACCTTATTCATCCCCATGAACCTAGCTCCCATGTACATTTGCGTTCATTTATCGCTCTAACAGTTTATTGTCAGGACACACCAGCATTTACCCATGCATTCTTTCAGTCTATCTGTTCTCTTTGTGGACAAGCAGCTTATTGCTAACTCTCAGCATCCTCAAATCTCTTCTAAGAGGCACAGTCACTCCGTGAACAGTAAGCTCCATGGACTGCCACAGCCTCGGAAAGAAACCCTTGCTGTTTATAAGAACCAGCATCTGATGAGGCTTAAGATACGCTGTGAGTGTGACCCCTTGTCCTTAGTGCAAGCCTGGGAAACAGCACAATTTAGGTCAGTGTCTGGGGAAAACACGCACATTCGTCTTGCTGATTTACGAAAACAGGACTTCTGCAAAATCTGCTTAGCCAAATGCAGAACTTACTCGAAATAAAATTTAGTTGTGGTTAGATGCCCCGTAGCATATAATTAGTGCAGAAAGCCTCACGCATGCACTTACTCCATGCGCCACACCAGCCCTGTGCAGTCGAATTTGTTAGCTGCCTTTAGTCAACACACTAGAGACTATGAGCCAGCCTCCAGGCAACAGTCCCAAGTGAGTGCGGCTAGGGTTACAGCCCCGCCCCGAGGTGCCCAGCACTCCTCACAGAGCCCCGTCTCTCCTGCAGCGTTCATCCTGTGCACGGCACCCTTGGGCCAGGTGCCTCGAGGCCACATCCTTGCCGACTCTCAGGCATGGCCTTCATGGCCACCACCACGCTGCACCTGGAATGGCGCCCCACATGGACTCAGTCCGAGATGACTTGATTTGTACTCCCGGATAGAAATTTCTGCCACACGGACCCGTTCCGTGCTCATGAAACATTTGCTTTCCTGAGAACAGAGAACAGAGAAACAAAGGAAAGAGGCCTTTATTGCAGGCAAGGGAGCACTGCCGAAAAGACTCAAGCACCCTCTGAGAGGGACAAGAAAAACCGCGGGCTTTATTTGGACTAGACAGGGGCGGAGTTAAAGGGCGGGCGGAATGACGTATTGACAGCTGATTGGAGGAGTGTTGGCGCATGCGCAAAAAGCCAGTGGTTCAGCTGGGTTTGAGGGAACTGGGTGGGAGGGACGCGCTGTCCAGCGCCATGTTGACTCGCACGTGGGGAAAACTTGTCGGAAGTGTTTTCTGTGATGTATTTAATCAGAACCAAACATCCTAATGATTTACACCTTCCCATCTTGGCGATTATATATGCGTATTCAAATAACTGGGACTATCGGTGACCTGGAATCACGCAGTCTGGCCTGGCGTGCCCGTCTGCCCTGCCGTTCCCACCGTGGAGCCCAGCTCTGCGCTGATCCTGGCCCTGGGAGGCGAAGGTGAGGCTTTGGGTCCCAGAGCGGCGCGTCCCGCCCGGGGCCGCTTGAGCCGCCGCCGTGGCGCTCGGCCCGCTCGCCGGTGCTCCCTGTCCGCAGGGCCGGAGGGCGGCCCGGCCCAGCCAGACCGCGAGGGCCGCCTGCACCTACTTGACCAAGCTGTTGCTTCCTTTGTCTTGTTTTATCTCGGTGCAGAGCATTTCTGAGGATGAGGGCTCTGATGAGTGTACTTTATCTAAAATTCTCCAGGCTCCGAAACAGGCCTGTCAGGACAGCCGGCTGGAGCATGCGCGACCTGCTCTCCGTGCCCGTTCTGCTCTCCAGGCCTCCCCGTTTCTGCAGCAGTGTGTGACGGATGCGTGGCCTTGTTAACACAGCAGGCCGGCTGAGGGGTTAGTGCCTCCAAGGCCCAGTGATTGCATTCTAAATGGGATCCAGGAGCTGGGCTGTAGCGCAGCGGGCAGAATGATTGCTTTTGCAAACCGCATTCACATATTCCCCTAATGCATACATGCTATGAAATGTCTCTTTGGGGACTGAGAAGCATCAAGCAGAGCTGTTGCCTCACAGTAACTGGCTGGGAACCGGGAGCCTAATGGATCCTTAGCAGGGAAGGTGCAGCTCTGGCTCCTGCCACCCTGTCTTGAGCTGTGGGGCCAGGGTTGGGCTCCCCCTCCCCAGGAACCTTTCCTAGTTAAGCTCGGTGCCACCTTTTATACAGTGTTGCAGTCAATCTGTTTGCTTTGAAACAACTATAAAAATCTGTTCCCCAGAATCCCCTTAGTGGCAACAGGGGCTCTGAGGACCCCAACCCCACACCAGGACAGCCACGCCTCCCCTCAGCTTGGCTGTGACTCCTGGTCGCTTTCCTTGACCCCTTTCCTTGTCTGCTTCTAGTGGTCTTAACTCACATGCTCTGTCCAACTGGTGGAGCGCATTTTGAAAGCACGCAGTGAACTTTCACATTTTCCCACACAGCGTCCATCATCAGAGTTCATTATCATGCATCTAGTTTAGATGAAGCTTTCTTAATTGAATTTTCTTAATGTTGCCCAAAATAAAATGTATTTTCCATTTCTTAAAATGTCTGATACATGACGCTTGTTTTATTTGTGGAATGAGAGTTCAGAGCCATTTAAAAACACACAGCTGTTACCAAGCAATACCTTTTCTGTGCCATTCTTATTAAAAAAAGCCAGTTAGACTCATCTGAGGGAGATCCTGGGTTAGAAGACTATTTAATTAGGTGTTGACTTTTATGTACTATCATATAGTAAAAAGTAAGTGGAAAGTTCTATGTAAAATGGTAGTGACCATAATGATAGTTAAAAATTACCAGTCATTGTGAAAATGTTAGTAACATGATAAGGAAACAAACCATTTTCAAAACTGCAGGTGAAATATGAGCTCAGCTCTGGCACCTCTCGCTCTGTAGGTAGAATCAGGATCAAAGGGAAGCAGCCTGGGCACACGGATGAGGATATGGGCATTGAGCAAATAAATTCTAATTTAATCAGAATGGATTATAATCCTGGCACCTCTATATCGATATGACTTTGGAACGTTTATCACCTCTGAAGGTTTAGTGTTTTCTTATGTGTGAGGGCTCAAGCTGCAGGCTTCAGTGGAACGTGCATCTCTGATTCCAGTGCCCACACTGTACTGTGTACCTAATGCATCCGTCACATTTTCTAAAATCGAGGCCTGGAGTTTTGTTTCACTGGAATGGGACAGGGAAGGCAAAGCTTCCCTTTCTCTGTCACCCCCAGAGAACAGCATCTGTCAGGAGTCCAGTGGTAGGCAGGAAGCGCTTCCTTGTGTCACATGCAGGTCTGAGTGCCACACGGCTTCTCTGCCATTAAAATAAGTGCCCTAGGCCCATCTGTTCCAGAGCAGCATGGGTGACAGTCTGCACCCGAGGGTGTAGACTTCAGAGAGGTGCTGGGCCCCAGAAATGCATTAGCACTTTCTGTCTTCCCTTCTAGTTTCCATGTGCATTTATAATATGGGACCTTCTAGCTGCCAGTGTGTGCTCAGTTTTAAGCTGCTTCAGCTAGACTGCAAACAGCTGCTTCTGTACCAGATACATGCTTACGTACCAACAGGCTCAGCATAGCCTGCTCCAGCCTGTTCACTGGCGTGTTTCTGGTTCTGGAGGAACTCAAGAACTTGGTGCATTCTGTAAGACCTGAGGTCAGTGCCAAGCTTCCTGGTGCCTGCTTGACAGAAACTGGGCATTTTTTATTGTAAAGCATCATGGAGCAGAACCTGCTGGGAGTCGCAGCCCCACTCAGGGACAGCTGAACACCTCTAGTTTTTCTTCCCTAGCTTGAAGGGCGCTGATGCCGGCAATGGGATCCGAGTGTTCGTGCCAGACATTGGCATGTTCATTGCCAGCCTGACCATCTGGCTCGTCTGCCGGAACATGGTCCAGAAGCTTGCGCAGGAGGAAACGGCCCGGGACAGCCTGGAGTTTGAAAACGAGGAACTGGTAAGTCCCACAGCTCAGGTCTTCTTGCCTCACTTTCTAGCACTGGCCCCAGGTGGATGTGGAGGGGTCACTGCCATGCCCAGTGGTCGTTTGGCCGGCCTGTGTAGTCCCACTCCTGGGCCATCAGGTGCTCTCCGGGAGACCATGACCAGGCCTCACCCTCCCTGCCACCCTGCCACCTGGGGAGTCAGTGAGGCATCAAGGTGCAGTGGGACACCCTGAGTCACTTATCTCAGCCACTGCCCACTAACGAAATCCGTGGGTCACCACCTACTTGGTCCTCGGCCCTGGTTGTTGTGGGGCACTCAGAGAATTAACAGCCTAGGGCAGGGAGACAAGTGCTTTCTTCCTTGGAGGGACCATTCCTCCAGTCACCTCACCTGGGCATGGCTGCAGTGCTCTCTGCGGGGTGGGGGTGGGGGACACCCAGAGAAGTGTGAGCCTTGAGGGAGGAGGAGAAATAATGAGGGAAGCACTTTCACCCATGTTTTCTAAAGACTTTTTAGAGTGACCCTTGGAGCGGGAACACTTTATTTTTAAAATGTGTTTTCTTTAGTGCATGATTGCAGTACAGAGCGATTGTGTTTGTGGTGGGGAGCTGGTGACACATGTAACACATATTCCTCTCCTTACCGCCCCTGCCTCCCCTACCACCTCTTGGTCCCTTCCTACTTGCGGATCCAGCTTCCTGATTTCTTTTTTTGCTCTTTAAATTATTTTACTTTTTGGGTTTTCATACAATAGAAACATGATATTTAAGACTGAGTCTGATTTATTTCACTTAATATTAGGATCTCAAGTTCATTTATTCCCTACAAATGACTGAACTGTGTTCTTCTCCGTGGCAGGTGGTATTCCATTATGTTTAAACTCCACATTTTCTTTCTCTTTCTACCTGTGGATCGATGTTCAGGCTGAATCCCATGTCTTCCCAGACGAGTTAATGTCACATCACAGAGACACTTCAGCCTCACTCCCCATCTCTCATTCTGGACTCCTCCTCACACTGTCCCCCGCCTGCTCAGGACACTGTCATAGTTTGATAAGTGTCACACAGGGTGAGGTGACATCAATTTAAAAGTCATTTCTTTTTTAAATGAAAAAGAAATGAAATTTGCAAAGAAAAAATACTCAAAAATACTTGATTTGGACATTTGACATAAGATACTTTGGAACTAGCAAATGTTTTCAGTCACAGATTTTAGGAAGAAATTAAACCGGGCATGATAGTACATGCCTGTCAGCCCAGCATTCTGGGAGGCTGGGGCAGGGGGATTACAAGTACTGAAGCCTGGGCAGCTGACTGACTTAGTGAGACCGGATCTCAAAATAAAAAGGGATTGGGAATGTAGCTCAGTGCAAAAGTCCTGGGTTCAATACTCAGTACCAAAAAAGAGAGAAAATAAACCTTTAAAACTAACAATAATAGAAATTATTTAATTGAGAACGTTAGCCACTAAGACATCAAAGGGAAAAATTCTCAGGTGCAGCAAGTGATTTATGTCCTTCACTATTAAACAGAAAATTTCCTTGTAAGTTCATTTCAAAGCAAGACAGTAGAGAGAGGGCATAATCCAGTAAACAGAGGGAAATGAGAAATTCTGTTATTGCCTGAAACCTCAAGGGTCAGTGATGGGCGATCACATTGCAGGTGAATATTCTGATGCTCTTTAGGGCAAAAAAGGTACATGGTATGAAAAGTAACTGTGGCAGAGTAGCTGCTAACCATGTCTTGCCTTCACATCTAGAAGTTCTAGGCATAGATTGAACAGTGACTTTATAATTTGTTGGCTTTGTAGTTTTAGGACAGGGAATTTAAATTGTGAATATTTGTCTTCACATTTGAGTTCATTGTATATTTATAGTTTTGAAAACTATTGCTTAAAGCATCATTAGAAGTTGTCCTTACTCAGCAGAAGTGAACAATTCCCCCAAGTATTCCAAGCTTTAATTCCTTGCCCTGATTTCTAAAGGTGGGGTCACTCCAGCACTTTGTCCTGTGGGCAGAAGGCTGAGAGCAGCTGCCAAAACTCCAGGGCTGTGCAATGCCTGACAGTTCTGTCCTCTCTCTGCCGCCTGATGGGTTAATGGGTGCGAGGTGTAGCTTGGCCATAGTGCATGCGCTTAGTATGTGCAAGGTCCGGGTTTAGCTTACACCATCAAAAATATAAAGTTTAAGAATGACATAAATGATAATACATCATTTTGTGAATACTAAATTAAATGTCACAGAAAGTGCATCTAGCACAGTGCCTGCCATTGGGATAAATTGCTCCTCACATCCTCATCTTTACCTCCGCTACGTGAGCAGTGGACAGTTTCAAACTCGAGGTCTCCTGAGAAGTCTGGAAGCCTAGAGTGGACAACGTGTTTGAGCCAGCCTACTCCGAGGAGTCTCCTCTGTTCCACTTAGCTGACCAGGTGTGAACCTCAGAGCTTCTCCTGAACAGAACCGTGTCAGCAGGGACAGAGGCCTTGCTGAGCCACTGGGGAATGCAAGCCCCAGTTGACCAGAAGCACGGGCAGGTTAGGTGGAAGGGTTGCATGTCAGGTATAGAAGAGACCACAGCGTGACCTTGCTTGTGAAGGCAGCCACATTTCCTTCCTCATGATGCTCTGTTTTCTCGTTTAGACTCATGGTGTCTCCTTACCATTTGAAATTCATTTAAACATCTAAACCTTGTATATGGTTAATCCCATTGTTTAAAGGTGACAGTAGCACGGAGAGGTCCCTGGACGGACATCTGTCATTCTGGGCTCTGAGAATACCAAGTGCCTTTAGCAGAGGTCTGTCTTCCTTCCTGGTAAAATCTGGTTCTGGTTAATGCAGATGTTACTCTCCATTTTCTTTATCCACTCTGGGCCACCAGCTGGCCCAGGAGGGCCCAGGAGGTGGGTGACTCCCCCAGGACTGACCCACGAGGAGACGTGTCTTACATGTGACAACTGGCAGGAAGTCCAAAAGGAATAGCAACTCACACCGGCTGAAGCAAGTGGAGGGGCTGATTTATTCTGAAGGACCCGACATACTTCCTGCTGCTGCTTATAAATCTTGGCATGTGCACTCCAGCATGTTTGGGTTTGAGGATTCTAAGAGAATAGTGTTTGCTGATGTTGTTTCTGCTCTCATTCATCTTGGTGGAGTAGTGGCTCTGTCAGCCTCTCCTGGAAGGCTCCTCCTCAGCTGCAGCCTCATCCTTGAAAGACAGTGGTAGTCCCTGGGGCACCCAGGGGTCCCCTTGATCGGACAATTGCCATGGGGTGCTCATGGGCTGGCTTGAAGGCGTCACCAAACCCAAAGTGTCCCTTAAAGATCCCTTTAGGGAAGCAGAGTCACAGGACAAATTGGTGCAGCAGGGGCTTTGTCCTGCTCTGATGTTTGCAGAGTGGTGTGGAGCCCGGTCAGTGGTCCAGGCAGCCAGCTCCTCACGTGCCTGGGAGGTTTTCTCGGCAGACCTGCCTGTGATCGTGTTTATTTGTTCATTTCAAGTCAGAGAAGATCTGCCAAGCACAGATTCAGCCAAAACTCCTATTCTGAAACCTTTTAAAAAATGAGTTGTATTATGAAAATTAAATCATGTGGTAAAGGATTCTTCACGCGGTAAAACTGCATTCCTGAGACTTGAGGCCTTACTGTTAGGCAAATAATATTTTCATGTATTTCAAAGCAAGCTTATGATGAATTGTTTGTCCAAATAGAAATTGCAGTCAAAACTTGATCTGTGTAAAGAGATAATTTTTAATAGTCTGACAAATCAAATAATGTTTTAAAAATAAAGGATTAAAAAGAATATCTTACTGTAAGCAGGGATACCGGGTTTAGGCCCCAAGAATGTGCTTTGAGGTTTTCTCTGCACCTCAGCTTGCTCTGCTTCCTGACACTCCACTCCCTGGGGCACCACAGACCCACAGCCTGACACAGAAAGTGGCCCAGGGACTGTACTTCCAGCGCCAGCTCTGAGTCCCAGGCTGTGTCTTTCACAGAGCGAGACTTGGACCCTGGGAAGAACCATGGTGTTAGGTGCTGAGACTTAGTCCAGAGTCTCCTCCTGAGATGTCCTGGCCCATTTCCGAGCAGGTGGACACAGTTACTCCAACACTGACCGTTCTGAGCTGTAAGAAGCCGGATAGTGGCCAGGTGTCCTGCAGGCCTCGCACATCATGCTTTTCCTGGAAGAAAACCTGTCCCTGGAACTGTCCCTCGATGCTGACACATCTCATGATACAGCAGGATGACTCCTGAGAGGGCTTCTGTAGGTCACCTTTGGAAGAGGGGGAACTTCCTGTCTGCATCTTTCACGGTGCAGCCCATGTGGTCGGACTTCTGCAGAAGCATTGCTGTCGCAATGTGAGGGACTCACGGTGCCAGCAGTGTTCCATGACACCGGTTGAGAAGAAAGAGAAGGGTTGCGGAAACCACGCCCCGCTGTCTTCATGGAGAGGAGCTACCTTTGGCCATGACTAGCTGTGTCCCCCGGGGCCTTCTGGCCACCAGAGCTCCCCAGGAGAGGGCTTTCAAGAATAGAAGAGAGGAAGGAGGCTCGGAAGTGAGCCCAGCTGCTCTTAGCCGGCTTTGCCTTGGTTTCCCCAACGCAGAGCTGTGGGTGACAGCGTGCACCAGGCATCTGCCTTCTTCAGAGAGTCAGAGGCATCTTTGACTTTCAGTGATGTCTGAGATCCACCTTGGTAGATGTTCTCAGAACGCTTGGTTATGCTCCCAGAATACTTGGTAGTTGGTTTTATCCATTTAAATTGCAAATACTTGTGAGAAATTTGTGGGAAATCCTGCCCTTTGGAGGTCCTAATGAGCTGCTGGCCCCAAAGTGAGTGGGACCTGCGGTGTCCCCTTGCCAGCCGTGCCTCACCCAGAAGCTCCTGGCCTGCTGTCTACTGTGCTCCTCCTTGAACCGCACACCACTGACTTACTGCACATCCACCCCATGTGGCAGGGCCCCCTCCCGCCTGCCCACCCCACCCAGGTCAGCAGGGCCCTGACTCCTCATCCGCCCGTGCATGGCCGCATCCCTGTGGATGCTGCTTTGATTGATGCTGCCTCATAAGTGAGCTTGTTTTTAACTTGAAAGTGAAATCCTCTTTACACAAACAGCGAGCCCAGTCCAGCAGGGCCCCACTGCAGTCCTCTGTCACTGTGCGGGGCTCGCTGACTCTCATCCGCTGCGGCCGTTGCTGAGTAGTGACCCATGCTGGCCAGTGCAAGTCCCAGTGGCTAGACATCTCTTAGGCCCATACTCCTTGGGAGTCCTGTGGCCACTGTGCCAAGCGTCCCTGTCCCCTGTGCAGCCTGAGGAAGGGGACGGGCTCCCGGCATGCAGGTCTGCAGCATAGCTGGAGGCGCTGAGTTCTGTTTCCACAAGCTGTTTCCTGCAGGACAGGTTGCCTTGGACATCTGTGCAGCCCCGTACCCCAAGGCCCCTGCCTTACTGCACACCCCCAGACTCACGTCCCCAACTCTCAGGTGAAGCCTGGACACTTGTCCCCCTGATGTCCCCAGACCTAGCAAACAGTGCTGGGTGTGAGCACCTGAATACCTGGGCCCCGCAATTCCAAATGGGTTTGGAGAAAAAGGGTGGCAGGTGGGCTGGGGCTGCCACAGGCAGGAGTGACCGTGGATGGAGGTGACCACAGGCGGGACTTGGAGGTGGCTGTGTGCAGAGACCACAGCACTGGGTCCACAGCACTCACTGGGGTTTTGAAATCAGGAAATGTTATTTTTTAGTGTTCAGCTTTTTATTTTCAGTTGACAAATGGTACCTTTATGGGCTGTAGCCGGCGTCCGCCTGTCTGTGCACAATTTAGACTGAGTGGCTCACATCAACCCATTCATCTGTAAGCTGAACACGTCACTCACCTTGAGGACCTGGAGCGCCCTCTTACGAACCCACTTCCCAGTGTGCAGTACAGCATCACTGTCCAGGCGCCCCATCCCTGTGCCTCCAGTCCCTCCCCTGCCCCCCCAGCCCTGCCCCGGCCTCTCGGTTCAGCCCTCCAGACTCAACGTGGAGTGTGGCTTGCACTCGGGGCCTGGCGGCCAGCATGTAGCACAGGTCCTTTGAGTTGCCATGTTGTCGCAAACACCAGGACTTCCTGGTGTGTTGAAGAAGGGAGGCAAAGGTCTCCAAAGCCCTCGGGCAGGGCTCAGGTTCAGGTAGGATGAGGTCACAGCTCTAGGCTGCATTCCACTGGCTTTGTAAACGCTACTCTAAGAGCTTCCTGGCCCCCTGCAGGCTCCAGCTGTGCCCAGCTCCAGACAGGGCCTCTGAGAGCTCCTCTCCCACTCCAGGGGTGTGGGATGGCACCTGGGACTAAACCAGAGGGCAGGACAGATGGGGACCCTGCCGGCCTGCAAGGGACAGCAGGCCCGGGGTGACCTCCCAACCCCGAAGTCTCTGCCTGCAGGTTTAGGAAGTGGCCCCACCCCCGCTGGTTCTGTGTGACTTTCCAGAAGGCCACATAGGCTTCCATCACACCGCAGGCCAGGCTGTGGCTGACGGCCTCACCCAGCCTACAGCCCTGATGCTGCCTCAGTTTGGCCACTGCGAAGCACAGGATGAGTGTGTGAAAGTCAAGTCACAGAGGAGTCTGTCAGCAGCCTGGCTGGGCAGCCTCCATCTGTCTCTGTCTCTGTCTCTGTCTGTCTGTCTCTGTCTGTCTGTCTCTCTCTGTCTCTCTCTCTGTGTCTCTGTCTCTATCTTTCTCTGTCTCTTTGTTTCTTTTTCTGTTCTGCTTTCTTGACACAGGTCCTGGCTACATAGCCCAGGCTGGCCTCAAACTTTCAGCCATCCCCTGCCTCAGCCTCCCAAGTGCTGGGACTATAGGCGTGTGCCCCTATGCCAGGCCCTTCTGTCCTTTTCTTCACTTCCAAGCAACTTCCTTCCCAGAGGGGACTTTTCCTGTGCCGCTTGCCTGGTGTGGGCCGAGGAGAACCCACAGTGGCATCAGGCTGGCATTGCTGCGGGGAAGGGAGTGGTGAGCTGGGCACTGCCCGGGAATGGCGTCCAACCAGATGAGCACAGGGAGCCTGGGGCCGCTCTCCAAGTCCTTCCCACCCCATGGTACTCAGGAAAGCAGGGGTGCGAGGTGCTCGGCCCTCCTACCACGCTCCTCTACTGACGCAACCCTGGCCTCGCTGCCACCACCTGCTTCCCCCACTAGGAGGTCACCTCCAGGGAACCGTGCAAAGCCTGGCCAGGTCTCTGCAGATGTCCCCACAGGCCAGTGTGGGTTGGGGAAGGGTATGTCACCCCAAAAGCAGCGTGGACAGACGCTCTCTGCAAGCACAGCCCCGTGATAGTGGAATAGACAAACTTAGTGTCCCCAAGGACTCGGGACCCAGACCTGGGCCCTGCTGTTCCCAAGTCCGGCCGGGCCTGGGGAGGAGAGTGGATGGGATTGCTGCTCCCAGCACTCTGTCTCGAGATGACAGCTCCCATGTACGAGTGCATAAGAACCCTGGCCCTTCGAGGAAGACCGTGGTCAGCCTGGATTTCCTGTTTAGTCCCTGAAGATAACGGGTGGGAAAGCCACCTTGGCTTTGAAAATGAGAAGCTTGTGTGCTTCTGGGGCACATGTTCACCAACCCACACACCGGGTCCCTACCAACTCTGCCCTGGGCAGAGCCAGCGTCCCTCCCCAGAGAGATAAGACAGGAAGTGGTCACACATGCAGCCAGGGAGCCCAGACCTCTCCTCCTCCCAGCCAGGAGATACTGAAATGGCAAGCGAGATAGCCTCAGAGAGCATGGGGGCTGCCCGTGCTATGGCCACACCACCTGCACCCTCAGAGCTGCGGCGGCTTTGAGTCTCCCAACAACAGGGAGGAACCATAGAGAGCCCAGACCGGCACAGCCGAGATGGCTAACAAATGCTCTGGGCAGTTTCTCCTGCCTGTAAGAAGCCAGGCATGGTGGTACCTGCCTGTGATCCCAGCACTCTGGGAGGCTCACAGTGTTGATCCCTGCCTGGGAAATTTAGCAACTCACCATAAAAAGTGCTGAAGACGGAGCTCAGTGCAGACTCCTTGGGCGCAACCCCTATACCTCCAAAAAGCACGTGCGTCTGCAGGGCTCCATACTGGGCATTTTCCGTTTGTCACCCATACAGGCCAGAGGAGAGAAAATGGACTCCAAGGAGGCGCTGATCGACGAGGACGAGGACCTGGACGGGGTTGGTGGCGAGCCGGAAGACAGCGCGCGGCTGAAGCTGTTCCGCCAGCTGGCTTCAGTGGCCTCACGGCTCAAGGAGTTTGTGGGCAACATGATCACCACAGCTGGCAAGGTGGTGGTCACCATCCTCCTGGGTTCCTCGGGTGAGTGGTCAGCAGGGGGTGGCAACCCAGTGGCCGCCAGCACCAGGTGGTGAAGCCAGCCTCACCTTTGGTCCCGAGAAAACCTCTCTGTGCCATCCTACTTTGATGTTTTCAGCTGTTTTCCGCTCTTCCATGTGGCAGGACCCCAACCTTCTGGGTTTAGGTGAAATCATTCCTTGTCCCCCGAGCCCTGAGAACTGAACAGTCACCGTGTTCAGCCTGTGTGCCCAGACAGTGCATCACCCCTGCCAAGGCCCGGCTGGCAGTGCTGAGCCCGAGAGCTGCGCTGAACTCTCAGGCCGGCTGAGACCCACTTCTGCCAGGTGGAGTGCAGCCACTTGGCCCATAGTGGAGTCAGCTCCATCTTTCCCTCCCGGTCCCCACCCAGCACGGATGCTGGTTAGTGTTGCGCCCCCCAGACTCTCCCCAGCAGTGGCTGAAATGAAATGATGCTGCTGGTTTTGACTAGTAAAAAGAGGGAAAAAAAGAAGTAAAACCCAATGTTTTAATCAGGAATCTTTTCAGAAGCCCGATACAATCCCTGTAGCATCTGTAAGGGACTGGCCTCTTCTTACGTCTCCTCTTTATGGAACAGGACAAAATGGAGGAGACTTTAGCTGCCAGAGTGTAATGTTACTATGAATCCTGCTTAACTAAAAAGAAGGAAAACCAGATACCTCCTACCACATCCTGTAATCCCAGCACTCAGGAGACTGAGGCAGGAGGATTGCTGAGAATTTGCAGCCAGCCTGGGCTACATAGTGAGTTCAAAGCCAACTTGAACTGCATAGCAAGACCCTGTCTCAAAAAAAAAAAAAAAAAAAAAACCAAACAAAACAAAAAAACTTAAGCTGATACATCATTCTAAAGGAAAAGCTGTAAAGTTGCAGTGGATGTGCACTTGCTCTGAAACATCTGAGAGAAAAACCAGCCAGAAAAGATGCTTTTCTCCTGGGGGTCAAGCAGATTGCGCTCAGCTGAGAAACCATGGAAGAATCTCTCAGTCATCTCATCTTTCCCATCTTTCTTTGAATCTAGAAAATTGTCACTTTTGTGTTGTCTTTTTCATGATGAATGCAGCACTTGATTACATAACTAAGCTGTGGTCACCACGGCAAAGCAGGGATGCCCTCGGGTCCCAGCCTCAGTTCCTGCCATGCAGGGTGCCCAGCTCCCTACCTCTGACACCCCTGTCCCTGTCTCCAGGCATGATGCTGCCCTCACTGACCTCGGCTGTGTACTTCTTCGTCTTCCTTGGCCTCTGTACCTGGTGGTCTTGGTGCCGCACATTTGACCCACTGCTGTTCAGCTGCCTCTGTGTCCTGCTAGCCATCTTCACAGCCGGGCATCTGATCGGGCTGTACTTGTACCAGTTCCAGTTCTTTCAGGAGGCCGTGCCCCCCAATGACTACTACGCAAGGTGAGGGGTGAGGGTGGGAAGGAGAGGCTGCACAGTTCCCACCCACTGTAATCACCTTCAGTGTTGAGCAAAAACTCGGCAGAGTTGGGAAACCACTGCCTCAGTTACTTCTTCATTGCTGAGACAAAACACCTGACACCCACAATTTAAAGGAGGAAAGATTTATTTCAGCTCAAGTTTGTAGGAGTTTAAGCCCGTAATTGGCTGGCTCCAAGGCAAGGTGGCATAGTAGAGGGGCATCACAGAGGAGAGACATGGCAGGGCAGGCAGAAGGCAGTAGCACTACACCTCTCTTTCCCTTTTATTTCACCCAGGCTACAAGCCTATTGGTTGGTAACACCCATACCTAGAGTAGGACTTCCCATTATCCACACCCAGAACTATGTTAAACTAGTCAGTGGGCTAATTTAGTTATCACACACCCTTAATTCACATTCACACTCCATAGCTCAATTCACAGTCACCTCCAAAAAGCTCAACCTATGAGCACATGAAGCTTTGGGGAGACTTCTAGACACAAGCCATGACAGCTACCTTGTCCTTTAGTTTTATCAGATGACTCAGCTGAAAGGGAAAAAGTGGATCCCCTCGCTTGGAGGTACTGCTAGTTAGGAAAAAGGGGTACTGCAGTTTATAGCACTGGGGCTGACACAAGGTTACCTGGAGGTGCACTTCACACCAAAGAACAATTAGATGGTGTCTCCAGTAACTACCTCAGGAGAGCACACACAGGCCAAGTATATGATTAGCAAAAATATAATGAGTTCATTGTAAACACTGAAAAATAATAACACCAATGTCCATCGGGAGAGGACAGCTGATAATTTGCCTCAGTTCCAAGTGCCCATTACACCAAATCCTCACTGTGCGAATGTGATTGAAATAAAGAATCTAGAATAGACTGTGATTTTGTGAGGGATTTTATGCCCTTCTCAGTCAAAGAGGAAACTTCCTTACAGGATAACACTGGCCAGTGAAAGGGAAAGGAATAAAAAGGTTAGAAAAGGATTCTGGCCCCTGCTGAAAATCACTCCTTACATACTGTCTGGGATGAAGGGATTTGCACTGCTGGTCGCTGCAGAGGGAAAGCTGTAGTTTGCAGAGGTGGCCCCGCACATGACCAGCTGATCATACTCAGCTCCTCGGGTGGTAGAGCCTTCTGTCCCCTCTCAGTGTGGTGTGATGTGTGATGTCTGTGTCCTTGAGTGACAGCCCTCAGACTGGATTGCCAAGATGCGACAGGAAGGTGGAGAGACTGCTTTAAATGGCTCCCCAAGAAAGACAGAACAAAACTGGGTGTGGGTTCTGCATGGCCAACAATCTGGTCCTTTAACATCTGCTTCCAAAAAAGGGAAAAAAGTCTGCAAAGTGTGGGTGAGATTGCCCTCATTCAGAGGAGGCAGAAGGCACCACAAACACTTGTGGATCTGCAGATTAAACAGTGTGGGTCCTGGTTCAACACCTGACCCCTAAAGGATGCTTTGGGGTCCAGCAGGGCACACTGCAGTACTGCATGGGCATTGGATGCTGTTGTGGCAGACTCCATGCCAGGGGGTGAGAGTGTGGCATCCAGGGAAAGTCACTGTCCTGAGTACATCTGAGCCTTAGCTCAGATAATTTCTGGGCTGGGACAAGGTCATCAGTGCGGAGTGATGCACTGTCCTGCTGGATCCAGTGTCCTCCTCAACAGTGGAGACATCCACAGCTGAAAGTTTTAGGAAAGGCAAAGGAACAGGCATGCGCAGAGCACAGGAAACATGAGGCCTGTGAGGGAGGAGGCTTGTGCTTTGAGATTGTGCTTTGAGAAATGCCTGGGCAGCACTGAGCGGGCAGCACTGAGCCATAAAAATGCTACTTTGTTTCTGTCTGCACAGTGCAGAAATGCAACATGTTGGTGGGTCAAATCCAAAAACCGGAGTCGGGTGAACCTGGAAACCGGGGACCCAGCCCTGAGTCCCACTGGAGACGTGTTACGGGGCGCACTGACAACAGATTACACCATGTGTATTTTAGCGGGAGGAACGAACGCTCCGTTTCAGTACAGCCATTACTCTGCACTGAAGGAGTCCTGTAGTTTCTTTCAGACATTTAATTTTTGGTTTATTAAACGTGTAGAAAAAAATGCTTTGTACTGTTGAAAGAGCAGCCTGTGAGGAATGACTTAATTGGAAATGTAAATATCCCAATTGGGCCGTAGTCTGGGGCCTTCGGTTCTTTCTCCCACTAGTTAAGGATCTCTTCTGCCATCTAGAGCTGATGGCAGGGAGTGCAGCGGTGCCTCTGGTCACAAACTTGATTTACTGCATGATTCTGGAAAAGATGGCTACAGTCATGTTCATCATTTGATGTGGAGTCCACAAACAACCAAAAAATGCCAGATGCTCTGATTGCAAACCAAATTATTCACAAACAAAAGCATTCGTGAATGGGGGCACCGCTGTACCGGGGATATTTATAGCCGTCTTGAAAACGCCTGTGTGGATCAGGCAAGCTTCAGTGTGAGGTCAGTGAGCAGCACTTTAAAAGTTCATGGATACTGATATTTGAATTCCATATTTTTGTCACATTTCATCCAGTATTTTTCTTTTGTTTTTTCCCAGCCTTTTGACAATATCAGACTCCTAAGTGACTCATAAATCGTGCCCAGACAGGCAGGGGCCCAGGCTTGGCCCCAGGATGTGGCCTGCCGTCCTGTGGGGTGCACAGCAGCAGTCTTAGCAGGGTGATGACTTGCCATAGCTGTTTTCCATCTGAATTGTCACAAACCAAACAATGCAGCCATCGCTTCTTACAGGCTCGGTGTAGACAGCCGCTCTCCCAGCTCAGCCTGGCCCTGTGTCTCCTGGCGTGACCGGGAGCTGGGCAGCTCCTCCGCAGAGATGTGCGGACGGAGCGGGGCAGTGGGTAAATTGCCCGTGGTAGCCCCACCTGCTCTGAACTGTGATAGCAGGACCTTGCTTATTATTGTAGATCTTCAAAACTGGTATCTTTGAACCACTGTTTTCTCCTAAGGCACAATTTAAACACATTGCTATTGGTCCCAAAGGCTGAGTTGGAGAACTCAAATCATAGGTGAGCAAAGACAGACACACACACAGACAGACAGACAGATGAATGTATTTATCACATAGGTCAGGGCCACAGAGACTGCATTTGCCACCTCTGGCCTCTGGACACAGCTGCTGCTGACACCATGCAAGCAGTGCTGGTCGCTGCAGGACCATGTGGTGGGCACACTAGTGAAGGATCCTTATTTTTAGACACATCAAATTGATTTTTTTGTCATTGGCATACTACATGACTGTTGGGGATTGTTTGAAAAATAAGATAGAAGGAAACAGTTTTTTAAAAATGTAATTCTAGCCCCTAAAATAAATCCTACTGACTTGTGGTCTGTATCATTCCAGTTTTTTCCTTTTGTACTTTTTAAGACCAACTTTGAATCCTACCAGATGTGCTGTTTTAAAACTCTCCCTAGTAGTGCAGCTTCCTAGGCTGTGAAATCTGCAGTTGCTTTCCACAGGATGCAGAGCATTTGCTATGCAGCTGCTCCACGCCTGAGTCCCTCCCTCCTTTCTTCCCTGTGCTTGGGCTAACATCCCATTAATCTCTAGATCTAAATAACAGTCATAAAGTCCAAGAAGCAGCCCACAACTGCACATCTCTCAACTGTGGAGGAGTCTCACAGAGAGTGTGAGTGCTGGTCCTGCATGAGGATCCCTAGGTCATGGTCCTGGGCCATGTTAACTACTGGTTTGTGATACCCTTGCTCTACAGATACTGTCTGCTGACATCCTTGCCTCATGTCAGGGTTCATCTTGATTGCCAATTCGATTGGCTTAACAGCTACCTGAAAGGTTAGTAAAACACACTCCTGGGTGTGCCCAAGTGGGCCATGGAGGAGTGACCTGGGGACTGTATCTGGTCCATGCCTTCTTCCTGCTTTTGGGCTCTTCTCTGCTCTCTGCTGTGCAGAGGCCATGGGTTGAGCAGCTTTCCTCTGCCATGCCCTTCAACCATGATGGCTGCCTTGGAGCCAGCCAACCATGGACTGACACCTCTGACGCCATGAGCCAAATAAACCTTTTCTCCTTTTAGTTGTGTCTTGTGTCCCAGCAATGGGAAGCTGACCTGTGTTCCTAGGCTGGCACAGCTGGAGAGTGTCTTTATTTTTCCAGGGTGATCTTGTCTTTTTAACCCAGGGAACTCAAGCATCATCTGGTTGTTCACAGATTCCCTTAGATCTTGGTGGAATTTTCCCATTAGTGTTATCCAGAAGAAGACAGAGAGAGCTGGACTCAGGAGCCTGTGGGAGAGGCCATGGTTGGCTGGAAGGTTGGCCCGATGCTGAGTTGGGAGAGAGAATCAGTGATGTCTTCCATCTGTGCACATAGAAGTGGCATGGCAGTATTTTCCGAAACACTCCAGGACTTACTGTTTGACAAGGATGAGTGCACTTCCAGGAAGGTTAAGGCAGTGTCTGAAAGTAGGATTATCCTTTCCCAACCTGAAATGCTGTAGTCTATTACAACCCTAAAAATATTAGTGATTATACTTTCGAAGTTGATCCAGCAAAATAAAGTTTCAAAATGAATACACAGAACTAAATACAGGACCTGCGTATACAATTCAGATGGCCTGATTAACAGTCCAGAGCCCTATTGAAACTTACTCTGCAAGGTCTTACTAAGAAAAACGGAGCTAAGCTAAGGTAGCCCTCGCTAACGCAAAGTGCCATCACCCACAGAGGTTTTGTTTTGACACAAAGAACTTTCAAGGGCTGCAAGCATCTCACAGTTTAAAAAGTTTTACTGGTGCATGTGTGTAGTGCATAATGATTGCATCATTGTGGAGAGTTGGTACTGGTGCATAATGCGTCATAATTCTTTTATTCCTCTTTCTCCTCCCTGCCCTCTCCCTTTCCTTCATCTCTTGGTCTCTTTCCCATTTGCAAAAGAGCTATTTCCTTATTTCCTATTATCTTCTTTAGATTGCTGGTTTTATTATTTATACCTTGGGTTTCTTATATAAAAGAGACCATGTGATATTTAAGATTATGTGTCTCATTTATTTCCCTTCAATGTGCATTCAGTTTCCTACAACTGACCAAAATTTATTCTTTCTTATGGCAGAGTAGTTTTCCATTGTGTATAAATACTATATTTTCTTAATCAGTTCTTCTGTTGATGAGCATATAGGCCATTTCCAAAATTTAGCTGTTACAAGTTGGGCTTCTATAAACACAGGTATCCATGAGTCATTGTAATATAATATCTTTAACTGCTGTGGAAGATAACTAGATGAGGAATAGCTAGGTCAAATGGAATTTATATTTCTAGGTTTTGGGGGGAATTTCCATACTGATTTCCATTGTGCTTATCCTGCCTTACATTCCTGTCAACAATGTGGAAGAGTTTATTTTACCCCACAGCCTCACCAGCATTTGTTATTATTAGATTTTTGGATGCTACCCCTTCTTTCTGGAGCAAGATAAAATCTCAGTGTTGTCTTTATTTGCATTTTGCTCATGGACAATGACATTGAACATTTTTTCATGTACTTATTGGCCATTTGTACTTCTGAGGTCTGTCTATTCTATTAGGTTGTCTGTTTTTTTATTGGTAGTGTTGTTTTGTGGGGCTCTGATTTTTCTAAGTTTTTTTATATATTCTGGGTAATAATCCTTTGTCCAGGATGTAGCTGGCAAAACTTTTTCCAATCTCATTGGTTGCTTCTTTACTCTTAGTCATTTCTTTGGCGGTGCAGAAACTTTTTAATTTGATAATAATCCCATTTGTTGGTTCTTGATGCCATTACTTGTTTAATTAGGGTTTTCTTCAGAAAGTTCTTGCCTATACCTGTTTCTTCAGGAGTATTACCTATTCTGTCTTTCCCAGATTAAATATTTCTGTTTTAATATTTACATCTTTGATCCACGTTGATGTTAGTTTAGTACGTGGTGAGAGATGTAGGTCTATACTCAATCTTCTCCATATAGATACCAGTTTTCCTTCCTGCAGGGTATGTTTTCTCCCTCTTTCTCAAAGAACATATGGTGAATGTACCTGGCATTACTTCTGTATCTTCTGTTCTGTCCCATCTATCCACATGTCCGACTTTGTGCCAGTACTATATTGTTTTTATCACTGTAGCTTTGTAATATCACTTCAAATACAGGATTGTGAGTGCTCCCACTTTGCTGTTTGTGCCCACAATTGCTTTTGCTATTCTGGATCTCTTTTTGCTCCATGTACATTTTAGAATTGTTTTTCTAGTTCTATAAGAAATACTCTTGGTATTTTGATTGGAATTGCATTAAATCTATACAGCAGTTTGGACAGTATGGTCATCCTGATAGTATTGGATTAGCATCCAGGAACAGGGGTTAGCTTTCCATTTTTGGATATCCTCTTCAATTCTCTTTTTCAGAGTACTATTGTTTTTCACTATGGAGACCTTTGTCTTCCTTGGTTAAGTTAGCTCCTAAGAATTTAATTTTTTGTTTGAGCTATTGTGAATGATATTATTTTCCTAATTTTATTCTTACTGGGTTCATTGTTGGTGTACAGGAATGTTATTTCCTAGAATCCAATGCTAATGCCAGTGCAACATCCCAGAACCTGTGGGACACAATGAAAGCAGTACTAAGAGGAAAGTTTGTAGTTGTGAATGCCCACATCAGAAAACACAGAAAGCTCAAATAAGTAACCTAATGATATACCTCAACGTCCTAGAAAAACAAGAACAATCCAAAGCTAGTGCAAGAAAGGAACCAGAGTGAAAATTAATGAAATCAAGAGGAAAAAAAGTAAATCAAAAGAATGCACAAACCCTTTGCCAAACTCACTAAAAGAAGAAAAGACCCACATTTATGCAATCACAAATGATAAAGATAAAATCACCAAAATCTAGATTATGAGAAACTGTTTCCAAAACCTGTATTCCAGAAACTGGAAAACCTGGACTAAATGGATAGAGGTCTAGACATAAAGAATTACACAAAGTGAACCAAGAGGACATAAACACCCTGAACAGGCCAAAAACAAGCAACAATACTAAGCGGTCGTTAAAATCATCTCACATTTTGAGAGTTGGAACAGGATTGGGGGATTGTGATGGATTAACTAATGGTCAGTTTGGAACTCCCAGCTGAACTGAGTCAGTGTGGGTCTGGGTGTGGAAGGCCCACTTGAGGACTGTTGCCACAGCATAAAAGGAGAATGGGAAGGGAAGGTGGTGCTGTTGGTTTTCCTGGAGAAACTTGTCATGCTGGTTTTCCTGATGTGAACTCAGCTGTTCTCATTGTCAGAGGAGCTTACATCCTCACTGTCACTGAGGATGGCTGAGGTTCTCTTCAGGGGAGCTCTGATCCTTAAGTGTTACTTCCTGGCTCCAGTGCAGATTCATCAGCCTACTGGCCCAGATCCTTCACCCTGCTGGCACAGACTTTCTAGCTTCCACCCCTGACCTTTGGGCCTTCCCAGCGCAGATCCGTGAAAAAGACTTGCAGGAGTCACTGTCGTGGGCTCTAGGCCTCCCCTGGACTCGTGCAGGGTCATTGCTGTGAGATCCAGGCCCTCAGGTGGATTCCTTGGGTCTTAGTGTGTGGGCAGATCTTCTGCACTGTTCTGCATTTGACTCTTTGGGTGACTATTATAAATAATCCTATCAATTGTGTATCCTGTATTAAATCTGTTCCCTTGCAAATGCCAGCTACCAAAGGGACTACAGGAGTGGTGATGCTGGGTCTGCTGGTGACCTGGGTGCAGACTCTCCATGTCCCTGCCTGGGACATGCCTGGCCAGGGGCCTGACCCAACATGAGCTTAGCTGGCAAGGGTGTTCAGGCCTTAGAAACTTCCAGCACACTCGTGTTCAGTAAAGTTGTTCTTCTGCTCACTGAAGACTTGCTCAAAGCAATGTGAAGTCTGATGGCACATGTGTTTCCTTGTGATGATGACACCCAAGTGATTCCAAGGTGAATGTTTCTGAAAACAGTCCTCAATGTCACCAGCCAGGGCCAAGGTGATCTCCCTAAAAGACAAAGACCCTAAATCAGCCAGATGGGTTCTTGCTGCTCCCTGCAGACTGTGTCAGGGAGGCCAGTGAGACTCTTGGGTAAAGCCCAGATGCCCTCCAAGTGCAGAGGGAGCTGAGGATGGGGGCTGGGATGCTTGGTCTGAAGAGAGTGTGACCTGCTCACTGCTCACCTGGCACCTGGCTCCGTCTCAAGAGGAGGTTGTTTGCCATTAGTGGACTAGAATGAAAGCTGCCTCTATCAACTAAGTTAAAATCTGAACTGTTTCTGTGCATTTGAAGTGCAGAGCTGTGGTAGCCCTTAAATAGTTCATTCGTGTACTGTTTCTTTTGCAATTGGAAGTAACTCTTAGAACTAATAGCATGCTTAAGAATCTTAGGGGTTGGGGTATGATGAGTCTGGGGGAGAAAAAAACACAGCAAAACAGAGACACCACCACAGGAGCTAATGGCCTGGGTAATGCTGGTAACTTAGATCACACCTAAAGCTACAGTTTTCCCGTCTCCTTTTTTGCCTACCTTTGTTTCTTCTATTTGACCTCAGTTGACAAAACGTGAGATTTTTGCCTGCTTTTTATCTCAGACTATCTAGATAATTCAAGTGCTTGAGCAGGTCTGGGTGCTGGCATGGAGGAGGTTGATAGTATTTGTTTGCTTCTTTTTTTGTGCCGGGTATCGAACTCAGGACCCCACACTTTCCAGACAGGCACTGTACCGCTGGACAGTATCCCCAGCCTGGTAGTGTCCTTAGTGGAAAGCATGCTCTGGTGTTTCCAGGCTACTGAGCATTGTGCACAGAGTGAGCTGCCCACAGTACTTCTCCCGGCCGGTGCCTCTCATCCCAGCGCTCAGACACCTGTCCACAGCCCTCAGGAGTCAGCACCAAGAGGGAGTCAGTCGCACTCAAATTCAGCTCACGGCTTTGCTGGTGTGTTCCCCTAAGTTGGAAAGTTGGAAAACAAAGATTGGAAGGGCTGGGGGGAGATTCTCGGGCTGTTCTCATGGAAATAGCCCTCTATCAAATAAATATACAACGAGTTGCCCCGTTAGCCATTTTTGTTGCCCTTTCTATGAATCACGACGATTAGAAAATGAATCATGTTTAATGAAGGATAAGCTTGTGTTTATTTCAGGGTTAAACTGATGTCAACAAAAGAGTTCCAGCCAGGCCTGGGCCTCGAGTTGGGAGCCCATCCCACAATAAACAAGGAGGTTAAGAAACAATAAACAAGGAGGTTAAGAAACAACCATTGAAAGCACAATGTCATTTATTATATTTATACTACTTTAATAGTCACAAAGTATCCACTGCATGTAGGGAGAAGTGAAGGCCTTGGGAAGCAGTGTCCCTTAGAGGAGAAAGAACACACTCAGCCCCTGCGAGCAGGTCTGCAGCAGTTTGCTCTGTAAGTGCTGCCAGGAGCCAGGTCACTGCTGGGTGCTGTGTGAGCCCGGCCATGCTAGCCCAGCCCGGGGCTTAGTAAGTGGAGACAGCCTTGAAAGACTAAATTGTTCTTCTGGGGGGCCACTTGGCAAGCACTTCCTCTGAAAGGAACCCAGCATGTGGGGAAATGCATGCAAGGCCCGTCATCTGTTGCAGTGGAACAGACAGACCAGGCGGTTTAACCCTCCCTTTCCCCATGTGTCCACAGATGCCCTGCAGTGTCACTGGGAGCATCACTGTTTTAGTTGTACGGTTGTAAGGGACACAATGATGAGCTGACTTTAGTTCCATCTTGAAGACTCTTCCTGAGGAAATGACTGTGTCCTTGGCAATCATAGTTCATTAGTGCTTGTCTGGAAGGTGACACACAAGAGCTGAAACACAATTGAGTTGCCCTGCATAAACAGAGAGATAACAGAACTTAAATAGCTGGACCCCCAGGTCCCTCAGGACAGCGGGCCACACCTTGTGATTGCCTGGATTCACAGCGTAAGTGGCGCTGTGCAGACCAAGCCCCTCCGGCACGTGGCTTCCCTCAGGTCCCCAGGAAGGGACTTCCTTACAGGCTGATGGAGCAGGTGTCCAGTCCTCTGTGGGCACCAAGGATGCCCCCCTGTTGAGCATATTGGGTGACACTTTCCGTGGTGCATAGGGAAAGGAGCAGCTCACCTGCAGACACATGACCTCAGGCAAAGGCAATTCTGCTCAGAGGGCCCAGTGAGTGTTACCTCTTAGCATGAACATGGGAGAAGACGGCAGGAAAGTCCAGAGTACCTTCCTGCAGTCCTCTGCTGGGCTTGACCTGCCCCACTGCTTCCCAGGCAAAGCACTTGCCAGAGCATTACTGGATGTAGGATCTGGAGGATTCTCTCCAGGTATTTGCTGTCTCAAAGAATTGGACAAGATGTACAGAAAAGGCAGCGAGGGAGTATGTGTGCTACAGAGAGACAAGACATACACCCCACCGAGAGAGGGCCGTGAACCAGCTCATGAAGTGGCCCCAGGGGTAAAGGTAGGGTTTTAGTACCCACAATCCCAGGTTATCTCCCTTTCAGACAAGTAAGGTTTGGGGGCACTCATCCTGTCCAACAGTGCCATGTGTGAACTGCTCTATGGAAATGCTCGCTTGACTTCCTGCCATACATAAACGAAGGGTCAGGAGCGGCACTTTTCATTGGCTGTGCCCACATGCAGATGAAGGATTGAAAAGGATGACTTCTGATTGGTCCTGTGAACAACGCCAGATTCACATGAGGAATTGAAGGCACTTTGCAGATTGATTCTGTGTACACGATGATAGCATCCTTGTATTGGCAGTGTCTCAAGCCCTGTGGCCCTGTCTTAAAAGCTCTGTGACTCAGTTTCCCCTGTCTAGGAAGTAGGAGTGGAAAGCACACTTCCTTGGGAGGGAGGTTGTTTGTGCACCAGGAAGATACAGTTCAGGTGCTTAGAAATGCTTAGAAAACAGTTTCTGCTGAGGCCACCACCACTGTCCATGCTCAGACTTGCTCTCATGACTCCAGCCCTACCAACTGCACCAGGAGGTCTCTGAGTGCACAGAGCTGCCCACCCAGCTCCTGCCTCCTTTGGAAAAGTTGTCCTCTTCCTGCTCTTCTCCCTGCTTCTACTCTTCCCTCAGAGCCCTGCTCAGCACCCCCTTCTAGAACCTTCCCTGGTCCCTGTGAGAGGAGCAGGCATGGGCCCCAGGCAGTGGCCTCCTCAGTCTGGCAGCACAGCTGTGTGTGACAGGTCCCTGCCTTGAGAGGCCCTGCCTGTTGAGCAGTGAAGGCCCCGTGGTCTCTGAGGATGGGCTGGGCTGAGCCCACCCTGGGCTACCTTGAGCTCCCTGCCCAAACTGTTCTCTCTCCACTTCCTACACCCTTGTGTTTCTGCTCCTCGTTTAAATAACAAGGGACCAACACATCCTGAACGCTGAGCTCCAGAGATGGCTGTGGGCAGAGGCAAGTGGAAGCAAGTGTCTAGAAAGGCCACCCTACTGTGTGCGAGTGGAAGCAAGTGTCCAGAAAGGCCACCCTACTGTGTGCTGTGGGCTGGGGCTCCTAACTTACTGGGGATCTATTTGGTTTAGCTTGGAGGCCACTCAAGGTGGTGGCCAAAGTGGCTGAGTTTCCTTAAGTGCAACGTGGCCAATATTTAGATCTGGCTTTTTAAAATTCTAGTTTGATTTTACTTACTGTTTAGGAAACTTGAGGGTAGCTTTCTGCCCCTGTGAAGCACGGAGCTGAAGTAGTGAGCAAGTAGCCTTTGCTTTGGAGGAGGTTGGAGGTTTCAGCCTGTGTCCGTGTGCTCTTTGGAGGTCCCTTTGCTTTGTAACTGAGACACTTTGGAGAGTGTCCCTTAATCGGGGGGCCGTTCAGGAGTGGGCACACAGATCGTGATGCCTGGAAGTTGGGTGATGAGCAGGCTCTGAGTTCTGGCTCCCTTCTGCCTGAGGGTGTGTGGGAAACACACCTGTGATTTTGTTACCAAATGGACTTGGAGATATAGGGCTTAATGAGTGTTTCGGTGCCGACTGACTTCCAGTTTATGTGGAGTCTCACAGCTTAGTGAAATCCAATCTTACAAAGTCATTCTTCTTTCATCTCCTCTGAACAGTCCAGCCACTGTCTTGTATTGCCAATCCACAGAATTGGTTCCATCTCTGCAAAGTTTAGTAGTTTTAATTCTTCTCCTTGGTATTCTTCCTATAAAACAAAATATGTTCCTGAAACAAAATCGAGTTGAAGTTATAGGTGTATGTGTATGTTTTTCTGTGTACCTGTGCATACGTGTCCATACACATATATACATACATGGGAAAAGTATAGTAAAATACCTTCTATATAAGCTTATTATAAATATTGCATGTGGTGGTATTTGTAAAACAATACCTGTAAATAATAAGAACTGTAAAGAGGTATTTGTTTAATATACTTGAAATTGGCTAAATAAATTGTCCTTATTAACTATTGTTAATTAGGTTTTCCACATTTGATTAGAATGTTAGTCACAACTTACAGGAATAATGCATCCCATGTCTTATTTTTAAACTCCGAGTTCAACTATGAATTTTGACTTTAGGCTATATAATTTTAGTGTCTGATGCCTGCCTTAGAAAGTACTGTAATCTTTTGGTCAGTTAATCTGTGTAAGATTCTTGGATTAGTGCAGCTATTTCATTCTCCTAGGGACCTTTTAGAGCGGTGCTGTTACTTTTTTAAGGCTGTTTTCAGAGGGCTTTGCAGAAGCCTGCAGAGGTTAAGTAGCCTGCTTGCTGAATGGTGGAACCAGAACCTGAGCCCAAATCTACCCGACTCCAGGCACCCACACCATAACCCATGCTGCTCCCCTCCCGGAGTACTTGTGAGCAGTTCCTCCCCACTTGCTGACTCCAGACATCCTCGGGTCCCTGGCTCCTGCACTTCCCTACTCCGAGGTCCAGGAGCTCTGAAATTTGAGCCCCAGTGAAAGACAGCCCTGATGTGGCCTCAGAAGGCACTGTGGCAGGCCTGCTGGGGGGAGCCAGGCACAGCACCCTGCCAGCAGAACGCTCAGCAGCTGGGGACCCTGCCCTCATCTAGCTTAGCTTTGTGTCGCCTCAGCATCTGGTAGCCCACCTGACTTGCTGCAGGCTCCAGTAGAGGTTTGCTACATGACACAGTCTCAGAACCAGAAAGGGAATAGATTCCTCCTAGTGCAGATTAGTTTCTCTAAATCTGTCGCAAATGATCATTGTTAACAGACAAATCCAAAACAGTGTCTGGATAATACATGGAGATTCTTTCAACTGTGAAAACAAACAGCAAGACAGTGATGGTAGAATTTCTTGTGACTGTTCTTTCAAGTCGAGATAACAGTATGTTAAGTCAGTCAGTCCAAAGAGATCTTTCAAGGGAGGCATTTTAGAACAAAAGGATTGTTTAACCATCGAGTTATTTTACTGGAACGTGTAATCATTGTGCTTGTTGGTTAAATCCTCATCTCTGCTCTAGATTTTAACCGATTGCAGCAACACCCCATTAATTCTTCAGTTCTATTACAGATGGGCCAATTTGGCTGCCCCGTGAGGTATTTTAAAAATAAACACGCAGAAGTGTGTTGCCTTATCCCTTTGGGGACCGTGGAAGTCGTGCTTGTTGTTTATGCAGTAACTTCTGCCCCTGTATCTGTTCGTCACTTCCAAGTCACTATGACTCAAGCACAAGACATTTGCTCAGCTTACAAAAGGGCCAAAGACTTTGATTTTTCTCTCCAGAGTTTCTGTAAAGAAGCTTTCTGCTAAGAGGATTTGACAAGAGTTCAGAAACTTTACTAGTAATAGGTTACAGGAGGTATAGTTGATATGGAATGAGCTGGATATATTCAAAGTATACATTGTGATACATTTTGACCTAAAAGCATCCTGACCTCCCCCCAAGTCCCCTTGGACCTGGCTTTCCAGCATCGTGTCCAGTAAACCACTGCTGTGCATCCAGCACCTAGTTTCATTTTCATTTTCTAGGATCTCACATAACTAGAATCATGCATTGTCCATTCTTTCTTGGGAGGGATAGTGGGTGGGGAAGTGGCACACTTGTGTCCCTGGTGACTGAGCTCTGCTCTGCTGCCCTGTGAGAGCTTCACCCCTACGTATTTTCATTCAAGGTGTTTGAGTTGGTTTTTTCCAATTTCACACCTTCCAGTATACTCAGAATTCACCGTGGTTTTAATTTGTATTTCCTTAATGACTGGTGACACTGAGAGTATTTTCATGAGCTGATTCAATATTTTTCAATGAAGTCTTAAAATATTTTAGCTACTTTTTAAAAAAGTAATGCTGTTTGTTTTCTTGGTGTTAAATTTTGAGAGCTGTTTAAATAAATATGACACCTATCACTTGTCAGGTGTATATTTTTGCAAACATTTCCTCACCCAGAAAAATCATCTTCCTAACTAATACCAATGCTAGAACAGAGTTTTTAATTTTGATGATGTACACTTGGCCTTTTGGTTTTTTTATGAATCATGTTTTTGGTGTGGTGTTTCAGAAATACTTGCTAAGCTTCAATTGACAAAACTTTCTTTTTTTCTAGAAATTTTGTAGGATTCAAAAAAATATAATGTCACATTATTTCAAAATCGTGAAAAGACTGTCTTCAGTAACACCATTATTCCTCTTTTAAAAATGAAGCTTCTGTTTATGTGTGGTTGGGTTTAAATGTGGACTCCATTCTGTACCATTGGTTTTTATGCCCCTGTGTTGATTTTGTGTAGTTAATCCATTATTTTTTTAAAATTCACAGTCATTTAGGCTATTCTAGGTTCTTTATGGCTCCACATAAACTTTAACTTTTTCAACTTTACAGGAAAGCCCATTGGGATTGCACTGATTCTATACAGAGATCTGGCATTACACTCTCTAATGCATGCACAAGGCATAGATCATTTCTAATTTATTTCAGCAGTATTTTTAACTTTTAGTGTCCAAGTGTTTCATTTCAGTTGTCACCATTATCTCTTAAGTATTTCATAGTGTTAATTCCATTGAAGGTGGTAATTTTGAATATCTATTTGTTGTTGATAATGTAAAAATATAATTACTTTGTATATTTTATATCCTGCAACTTCATTACACCCTATCATTGGTTTTGCATTAGTTCTACAAGATTTTTTTTGTAGATTCCATTAAGTTTTCTATACCAGACCAGGCCACCTACAGGCAAAGACAATTTACCTTCATCCTTTTCAATCTTAGTACCTTTTATTTGTTTTTCTTATCTTATCACAATTGCTAGAAACTCCAGAGTTGAAGTGATCAAAATGAGTATCCTTGTTTTGTTTTCCCTTTGAGAGGGAAAGCATTTACTCTGTCTTTATTAAGTATGATGTTAATAAGTTTTTTACAGATGTTCTTTATCAAGTTGATAAAAATTCCCATCAATTCCTAGTTTACTGACATTCAGCCTATGACAGATTAATCACAATACAATTCCCATATATATTCAGATCATCTTTTTTTTTCTTTTCTAATCTGTTAATGTGGTGAATTGGTGTTTCCAAATATTGACGTTGATACTCGTATGGTAAATCTCCCTTGGCCATGAAAGATGATCCTGGGGTGTAGATTTTAGCTCAAGGTTAGAGCATGTGCTTATCATGTGTTATACTCTGGGTTGACTCAAGAACAAGAGAAAAGATACTAGTTTATCATATATTATTGGATTTGAATTAATAAAATTTGGTTTAAATGCTGATCTGTGATTTTCTTTAATTGGAATATCTTGGGTATCAAGATGAGGCTAACTTCATGAGATGACTTAGAAAATATTTTTTTCAATGATCTGAAAAGTGATGTAGTATTGGTATTATCTTTTTGCTGTCGTTGTTAGTGGTTGGCAGAATCCACCAGTAAATGGACTTAAAGTTTTTCCTTATGTGAAAGTTTTTACCCACAAGTTCAGTTTCTTTGATAGATATAAGACTGTTGTGCTATCTTGTTCCTCTTCAGGCTTGGAGTTTTATTTCCAAAGAACTCAGCTTCCCATGTAGATTTGCAAATCTCTTGGCAGGAAGTGGTTAGTAGTGTCCACGGTGTGACGTGATGCTGTGAAGCCAGCCCACCTGACTTATCAGTGTCCCCTCCCCTGCTGTCTCTCCAGTCACTGGAGCCTAGAGTCTGCATGTACAGAGGTATGGATGGATGGCTTCTTACAGTTGTTTGGGGACATTTACCATCTGACCTGATTCATAAGGGAAATCACTTGGTCTCTTTCTCTTCCGTGTTCTAGCTTTATTGGCCATTAACTGTTAAGGACTTTAAAACTAGTCAAGGACTTTTAAATGAGATGTTTAAGCCCATCGCATAGCTACTCAGGAGAAATTTTCTTCATGTATGACAAAGTGCCTCCATTTGCTTCTTCTTATGCTGTGGCCTCTGCTGTAGGGCTGGGCTTGCGGGTCGAGTGAGGTCTTACTGGCATAAAAGCAGCGCAGGTGCGTGGAAGGTCAGCTGGTCCTGGGAGTCTTGATCCTGACTTATTGCTCAGATTTCCCGCAGTGCTATGCTGAGACAAGGAAAAAAGACCATGCGTTAAAACACTCACAAAATCCAGCATCCATTTATGAATCCTCCAGGTGACATCAAAGAAATAGTGCCTGCAGTCATTACTTGGAAAACACTTCCAAATGGCCTCAATTTGTCCACAGTTGCAGTTCTGCGTACAGCACACTTTTTACTGGGTAAAAAAATCATCCTTTGGGCAGATGTGATTTTGTGTAAATACAGCATAAAACCCAATTACAGAAAATTGGCAAATAGTTAAGACATAAATGTGCCACAATCTTCAAAGGCATTTGATGTAGAGCCCAGGAGACTCAATGCAAAGTTTTTCTGAGCTTATAAAAACAATGTAGCATGAAATCTGTCAAATTACAGTTTTCTCTCACTCACAGAGCCATGTCCACAGGTTTGGCATGGAAACATGTTTGAAGTCCAAGTAAGAAACTAATGAAGAAGGATGGTTAAACATTGGCTGTGTTTTCCATATGATGCAATGCAGCAGGAAGGGGAGGAATTGGAAGCCAGCGTAGCAAAACCTCATGTGTAAAAGGCAGCATTATACCCACGTAGGGGCGCCCCCCAAGAAATAGGTAGTCTAACTGCAAAGATTCCCTGAAGAACACACCAAAGACACTTGTCTGACATTGAGGAAGTTTCCTGAAGCGATGCACAAATGCTGCCTTCCGTGGACATCCAACTGCGTCTGCCTTTCTGACAGTGGACCTTGGCTTCATTCACAAATACAAGTTGATTCTATCACACTCTCCACAGTTCAGTTTGGGGCCTTTTAATTTCACATAGCGTTTTGGGCTGGGAAGAGACTTTGACGTGCTCCATGAATGGTTCTCAAGCTTCCTTGCTGCCCCAGAAGTCTAAAGCAAGACCTTAATGCCTATTGGTGACAGTGGATTGTCCTTGTCACCTGTCCCTTACCCCTCATGCCAGTCATTCAAGGCTGATAGCTCTGCAGGCTGCTGGGTCGGGATGATGGGTACCGTTTAGAAAGAGTCCTGTTTTCCCCTGAGAGGGGGCTTCTCCTATGGAGGGTCACTGACTTGCCTTGAGGACTGTCCCCATTCTAGACTTGAAAAATTGCAAGGTGACATTATTGATGGCTGCTGAAATCAAGCCACCCAGAGCATGGTCTCCCACACTTGCCTCAGCCACGGGACTGCCCATCACCTGCCACCCCCCCTTCCTCTTGGCCTGGGAGGCATCCGTGAGAGCTCTGTGCTCTGTGTCTTTGTTCAGCTTAAGAAACAACACCCAGCTCATGAGTGGGTAAGAGAGCTCATGGACCGCCATGGAACAAGGGATGCTTTGCTGAGACCAATCCAAGCCTGAGTGCTGACTGACCCCCTTCCTTTCTTTGACCACTTTACCAAGCTGAAAGAAGTCTGTCTCAGTGCACACCTTGACACTAATCGTGACATACCATGCAGTGGTTGCCGTGATGCCTCTCACTGGTGCTCGATCTCGATCTCACCTGCCCTCTAGAGTCCTGGCTCACTCCGAGGGGGCTGCCTTCCAGGTCCTTGGGAAGAGGACCTTGCGTACTCTTGCTTGCAGGGCCGTGAGTTTGGAGTTAAACCATGACCCTGGCATAGGCCGTGCTTATGTTTTAACTCACAGTAACAACAATAACAGCGGGAGCAGGCAAGGATTCTTGAGCACTGTTGTGTGCCATGCTGTTACCCTGTGAGCATGGTATCCCATGCCTTCTCCCCAAAATCAAGTATTAACAACCAAGCAGTAGAATTTGCAATCGGTTGACAATAAAGTTTCCAGGTAGCCTGGCTTCTAGTTTTAGGTATTCTCTCCAGTGTAGTCATGTCAGGAGACTTGAGAAGTCAGAAGGGAGCAGGACAGGGTGGGGACAGAAGTAGGGAAGGCAAGGTCACTGATGGCCGAGGCCTTCATCAGCTCAAGCACATCTATGACTTGAGGGAGATCCACGACCTCCAGTGACGTCTACCAATGTGCTTGGGATGGGCACCTCAGAAGGTCCACAGGGTAAGTTTCAGGGATGAGCATCTGTGTGACTCCGCGTTCTTGAACTGGGAGTCAGGTAAGAACGTGCGCCTGACCAGGAGGACCTCTGCTGTGTTTCCTGGGAGTTGTTAACGTGGCCCATTGATCAGAGGGGTGTGGCAAACTCTATGTGAAGAGCAGGGTTGTTTTTCTAGTCTGCTGGGAAGAACAGAAGAGCAAAAGATGTCACTCCTGGGGACTCTAGATCAGTTTCTGAGCCGACTGCGCCAGCGGTGAGCAGACGTCTTCTCAGAGGAAGCTAATACAGAAAGGCCCACTGGATCTTTGCGATGGAGCTTTGCTGAGTCACTGCTGGTGGGAACTGAGTCTTAGGGGTAAGTGCCTGGGATGTCGGCGATTCATGTGAGAACTGACTAGAAGCTTGCTGTGTAGCCAGCTTCTGTCCCCCCTGCGTTTCCAGCTTGCTGCTACGTAAATCAGTGAAATGGGGGAGAGGGGGTAAAGAATGCTAGAAAAACGGAGAGCAGAGCTCTGAAGGTCTCTATGCCCTTTACACAGCTCGGTTTTATATTTGACAGTGTACGTACTCTGCGACGGCCTCTTGCTCAGTATTCTGAATCTGCAGTAGTGTATCCTGTCCTCATCCTGTGCCTTCCATCTCCTTACCAAGAAGCCTGAGGCTGTTTGTGTGGCCTTCAGCCTGGGAGCCTCCTTCCCTGGGGCTGGATACTCCTACTGTGAAGCTGAAGCTGCCCCAGACCATACGTGTGTGTGTGTTTGTTAGGTGTCTGGTGACTTTTCTGTGCAGTTAGTTCTGCAAACTTCCTCAGAATTCCCATGTCTGCTTGACGCCCTCGAAGGCCCTCCAAAGCAGCTACAGCTCCTGCGGGCTTGACAGCTCTAACCACAGTCAACCATTAGAGCTGTCTGCATTCTGTGATCAGCCCTAACAGCACAATCAGGAGAGGAAGTGCAAAGGGCAGAAAATTCCCAAAGCTTGTAAGGCTAAGGAGCCAAGGAAGCAGGGAGCCTGCACACCCATCCACACGGGGGCGCTGTGGCTGCATGGGTGGGAACTCCCCAGTGCCCGAAGCTCGAGGTCATACAGCATCACACAGGGCAGAAAGGACTGCCTCTGGTGGAGAATTCCATGTCAGAGTGAGCAGTTTACTCTGGTTCCCCCAGAAAGGGTGGGTCAGGGTAGCAGGGAGGCTGGCCGGCGCCTTGCAGGTGTTTCTGGAGGGCCTCATCTGAAGCATGCGGAAAACGTGAGGGACAGGAAAGGTCATTTAGAGGGGTGGAGGCATAGGCTGGGCCGGGACGTGCCTTCAGCACGGGGTGGTCCTGGGCCCTCCTCCTCACAGCACTGTTCACAAGAGTGAAACGTGGAAGTTCCTACTGGTTAATGAGTGGATAAACACAGTGTATACAGAGGACTAGGATCCAAACCTCAAATGGTATGACATTCTGGCACACGCTGTCCCACAACCTCGAGGACACCATGCAAAGTGAAACGAGCCAGCCCCAAAAGACAAACACTAAGGACTCCAGTTCTATGAGGTGCCTAGAAGAAACATTCAGACAGAGAAGCAGACTAGTGGTTTCCAGGGACTGGCGAGAGGAGAGAGCACCGTGGTGCAGTGGGCCCAGAGTTTCGGTTTTGCGAGCTGAGGAAGTTCAGGTTGTCCCCTGCACAGTATCAGCAGAGTTCACACCACTGACCTGTGTACTGACAGAGCCGATTTTATGTCCTGTGTGTTTCCCCACAGTCAGGTTGTGTTCTGAGTGTGGCGTTGGTCTCAGTGTTACGTGTCCCCCTGCACCTGGCAGGTTCCTGTGTTAGCAGACACTGAGCAGGTGTGAACCTGAAGCAGGTGGCCACTTTATAAATCTGCCATCATGTGATGCAGTAACCAACATCCTGCCAAATCATGATGGCCAGGAGTGGTCAGATGTCGTGAGTGCTGCAGAGGGGGAGGAAGGGGCGGAGAAGGGCCTGCAGGGCAGGGGCCTCTGCCAGGAGCCCGCTGAGCCAGAGGCAGCCACAGGTGCACCCGGGCCTGGGAAGGAGGACACTCGGCCTGACTGTGAGAGCCCGTCCTTCTGCCTGGTCAGTGCCTGGTCAGGGCAGCGAGTGCATTTCGTACACGTGACTGAAGCAAAGTACAGCCACAGCAGCTGAAAAGAACCATCCAGGTTGCCTCCAATTTGTTCCTAATAGATTTGGAATCTCTTGATGTTTCTTAATTGTAAACTTGGTGTGTTCATCAACTTTTCATTGCAGGCTATGATTATGAAGAAAAGAGGATTATTTACATAGTTTGGGAGTCAAGGGCACAGCTCAGAGAAGGCCTCGGGGAGGATGTTGGGAGTGCATGGAGGGAGGGAGAGGTCACCACCCCAACAGAGATCCAGAGGGACCAGGGCCCCCCACAGCCCGACCAGCTGAGGACCCCAGTGGGCCCCGCCTCTCAGCTTCCCACTCCCAGGGCCACCACAGGAGACTCAGAGCCAGCCACATCCCACCTGTGCCACCTGGATTCTCAGCTTAAGAAGCAGTGTCCTTGGCTGTCCACATCTGCTGGTGGCCCATTCAGAGGGTAAAGTTCAAGACTCTCACATGCAGGTGGTGGAGAACAAAAGGAAGTATCCGCTCTCCATGTCCTGAGGTGTGTGTAAAGGAATGAAAGTGGGCTTCTGTCCACTCATTCTCTGCTTCCTGTCCAAGCTGAGAGCCCTAAGGCCATAGTTGCTGGGCTCCAAGCATCCCAGAAATTCTCCCCAGAAATTCTCGGAGCTTCTGTGTGTCGCAGCCTGGGCTGCCCCTTCTACCTCTATTTTAAAACTGTGACTTACAAGTGTAAGTCTTATGTGTTGGATTCCATTCCATTTGGTTCAGTGCCTCAATTCAGAGTCGGGCAGAGTGACTCTAGGACAGCTGTGGATGGCAGCCTGCAGGCAGATGTCACCACATCAGTGACATCCAAAGCAAAATAAAGGGATAGGATGACGGCACAGGAAGGAAGAGGCCGGGGATCAGTTTCAGGTTTCTGGTGTACATTAAAGAAGGAAGAAACTACGCTATGAAAGTAATTTCATAAATTAGCACAAAGGTTTAAAGGACGGACGGTGGCCGTAATAGAACTGCACATTCCTGGGCTACAGCCCGTGTCCTGGGTGATCAGGGTGGAGGGACACGTGGATGGAGAGAAAAGAGGAGACAGTTGGAGCAGGAGGCTGCAGTCCTGAGATATCAGTGTCGGAAGCCCTTCCTGGCCTTAGACGTTGGTGGCTCTCAGAGGTAGACTAAATGTGCTTTGCATACTGAGATGAGGATGCCATGGTTTCCATCTAAAGTGTCCCTCTGAGGTCGCCTATGTTTGAAGGAGACTGGCTCGTAGGCACTGCGCTCATCAATTGGGATCAGAGGCTCCAGTGCTGAAATCGCAGGTGATGTGCAGTCTTCCTGTCTGCTCCTTGGATCTGCATGGCCCAGGACTGGGTAGAGGTACCCGCACATGCACTCCTTGTTCTTGAGTTGGCAACCCCAGAAAAGTCACAACGGGAAAGAAAAGTGCTGGCTAAGGACTGGAAGACCAAGGTGACTTGCTGTGATGGTGACACTCAGACTCTGTGAGCTCACGTTCACTTGTGTGGGAGAGGAAAGTGACACCTGGTGTGATGTGACAGCCATGCTTCCTCCATGGGCTCGTGCTCCAGGCCAGGGTGGTGCAAGAAGAGGAGAGCTGGACCTGAGCCTCTTGGCACTAAATGAAGTGACAGTCCTGGGTGGACTGGAGAAAAGAGGCAGGAAGTGGCCTTCTGTGGACAGGAACATGGGCCTAAGGAGAGCACAGCAAAGCAGGCTGTGCCCCAAGGGCCCATCTGTCTCCACTGGGGTCTGATCATCCTCAGCCTCCCTTGGGGAAACACTAGACTTGGTGAGGTCTTTAGCATTTAGTGTAAGATTATCTGGAAAACCATCCTTCTTTGTCCAGATGCTTATGTCACGCCCTGGTGCTGTTAGATTTCCCCAGCAAGTATCCAGCCAGAGCAACAAGTCACTTAATACCCACCCATGTGTTCTCAACAGAGCACGGTGGCCTGGGCTCCAAAGTGGACAAGGGGTGCAGAGCAGGGAGAGGCCGCATCATTCCAACTCCAATGAGTGCTAAGTAGGGGCACCATGCCTCGGCCTCAGATCCCGCTGCGGGAGATTTAAGATGATTGCCTCTAAACATGTTGGTGACTGATTTCATCAAACACACAGATGCCTCATTGCTGTGCTGCACTCTTGGGAATAATGACCAATAAAAGAGTTGGGACATGTGCAGAAGTACGAGTACAGATGTTTTTCCAAATGCTTTTTGATGTATGTTTGCTGGGAACTACGAGGATGGAAAACCAACTGCCTTTGTGTTCAGTCAGTGGGAAGCCAGGCTGGGACCCCACAGGGGCGCTACAGGCGTGTGATCCCCCAGGGGCGTATGGAGCGCAACCAGGGAGGTGTCGTGGCCAAAGTCTCTGGCCTCGCCATTCCGCCTAATGCAGTCCAGCGCAGCCCCATGATCTGGCAACGGCTCACCTGTTCAGGTTTCCCTCCCACTTCCACCCATCTAACCTTCCTGGACCAACCACCCAGGTTGCTGTGCTCATCCTCCAACCCCTCCCCAAGTGTCTACCCGCAGGGAGAGCAGTGACATGTGGCCAGCCCCTGACATTGCTTTCTCGGGGAGTTCCTGGGGCAGGTGCTGTGGGGCACTGTTCTTTGTCTCACCCGTGTCCTCATTTCTGGAGCAGAGAGGGCTTAGGGAACTATAGTCTCTACTGCAGAGAATCGTAGGATTTCAAGGTCAAGATGGGTGTGAACCCTCCGGTTTCCTACCTTATCTATGAATTCTTTCTATGCTAGCTTGTGTCTTTAAGGGGAGAGACCTTAGATCTTAACTGCATTTTTGTCTCCATTAGGGAACAGTCCTTGTGAGAGACATCAGCTCTGACTGTGTGACCTCTGCTTGTTTTTGTGAGATCTCACACCTGTGCCACACAACAGCAATCACTCTCCGTGTGTCTGTGTGTGTGTGTGTGTGTGTGTGTGTGTGCGCGCGCACAGTCTGTCAGGCTAAATTAGCCCATGGGGAAGGTGTGAAGGGTGGAGGTGAGATGAAGTCCTTCCCAGGAGTCCTGGATCAGTTTACAGATAGCTGTGGAAAGTCACTATTAAATTTTTGACGGGGCGGAGAGGGTCCTTATAAACCACAGCTGGATGAGGTCATTCCTAGCCCAGGTATCAGGTGCAAGGACTTGGAACCTGGAACCAGCCACTTATAAGAACCTAAAAGCCTGTGCAGCTCACCGGATTTTAAATCTAGAGCTTCTCATTCTGTATCTTTTATTCAAGAAATTATATTTCAATATAGGGCTGTAAAAACCATGTTCAGAAAATTCACTATTGTATTAAAGAATTTTTCATCACTATATATTTTGTTTTGCTTAAAAGTAACATGTATTACTGTATATATTAGTGAGATTCAATGTGATGTTTCAGTACTTTTTTCTTTCAGATGCTAACTACAAAAAAATCTTCTTGGATTTAGGAAAAAATTCTTAAAGTAAAAACACATTCTAGTATGTTGGGGTTTTTTTTCTAATACAATTGAAGAAAGTTAAATTTCTCTTCAGCTTACTTTGAAATCTGTATTGTATCACTGCTTATTCTGTGATAGAAAACGGTTATAATATTGAGGGGCTATAACACCCATCCTTGACATAACTGAATGTAGAATATGAGATGAAAACTAAAGGAAGTTCATTTATAGAAAATGCACACAATAGAAAGGTGTGGAATGCATCTAGCACATAAAAGTTTTATTCATTTAGTAGCATCTTGTCTGAGAAAAACTGCACATCAAAATGAATTTCTAAATAAATCGTATTTTGTACATTTTCCCACTATATAATCAAGAGCATTCTGATTTACAGTAGAAAACAGCAGTAAAAAATAAACTATTTCAAAATTTGACAAGCCTCATAAAGTCATCTTTCAAGGTAAATGATTAATTACAAAGCTTTGAAAAAAATCAAATAAAATTTGACGTATCTTACAGAAATTCTGCTAATAATGTTTGACTTTCAGAGTTGAACTGTGGGACTGTGTCCACTTTCAGTATTTGCCCTGTAATGTCAACACTACCTGAATAGCTAATGCCAAGTCCAGCCACAAGCAAAATATTTGCTCATTTAGTTGGACTTGGTAACATGTTACCACATACTTGGCATTTCAATAATGCAGGGTTTTAACAGGGCTAAATGGCAATCAGAATGTAAATTTGTAAAAGATGTGTGGGGATTTAGACATAGTTGAGTTTTTGAGCCAGTATGAAGATCCTCACTCTAATGCAGGCATCACTGTTACATACTGTGCATGCCTGTTTTGAGAGTGGCAGGTTGCATGTATGTTACACAGGTCTGTGTGCAGTGTGTCCTGACACGCTGATGCAACTGGGCAAGGGTGGAGACAGATGGCTTAGCAGTTTTCTTTGTTTCTGAATAGGTTGTTTGGTATCAAGTCAGTGATCCAAACCGACTGCTCCAGTACTTGGAAGATCATCGTCAACCCAGACCTGTCCTGGTATCACCACGCCAACCCGATCCTGCTGCTGGTCATGTACTACACGCTGGCCACACTGATCCGCATCTGGCTCCAGGAGCCCCTCGTAAGAGTCCAGGGTGCCCGTGGTCTTGTCTGCAGTGGCCTGGTCCCCCAGGGACTGTCCATTACTCCAGCCCCTGCTGACCAGGGCTCAGCCCAGCACTGCTGCAGCGTCTGGTCACAGAGCCTGGTGCTGCCTATTGCTGGTGGATAGAAAATGGTCAGGGTGGCTGGCTTCCTGCATGAGTGCCCCTTGGTGCTGCCACAAATCATTGGCAGGGAAGGGAGTCAAGGGCTCATTTTTTCCTGAGCATTTACTAAGTATGGGTAACACATAAGGCTGTTTACAAACTTTAATACACTCTCTCGGAAGAGCCAGTGTCCTTTCCATCTCACAGTGAGGAAAATGAGGACTTACAGAGGCCCATTTTCCTGAAATCACAAGCTTACTGGCCCCACGGCTCCTTTTACTCTGTGGTGGTATTCACGGGCTTCTCCAGCCTGAGGGTGCTGCAGCGCCCCCCTCGGTGCCTGCAGCCCACACAGCAGGAGGGCACTGCACCTCAAAGGGAGAGTGGAGCCTGTGGCCACTTTTTCCTGGGTCCCCTGGTCACCTCAAGACTGAGGAATTCTGCTCAGGCATTTGGGTCAGTGCCACTTCCCTGCCACCTGCAGGGGGTGCCGCTCAGGGCAGAAGTAGTACAGGGCTGGGCTGAGCCAAGGCCTGAGGTCCAGTCCATCTTCCCTTGTCCTCGCTCATGTCTAGGCCTGAAACAGTTTCTCTCTTTCCTCTTTCCTGTCCTCACATCCTCAGATCATGCTCTAGCATGCCCTAACCACACATTCACTCCATCAGTCAGTCAACAGACTCTTGTCTAAGGCCAGCAGAACTTGCCCACCGCAGCCAGGGCCCGCACTTCCTCAGGAAAATGCAACCCGAGAGGGGTCAATGGTGCCGACTCCACCTTGACTGTGTGTGGATGAGGTGCACGTCTTGGTCTGGCCCTAGCAGAGGCACCGTCTGTTCGTCTTCCCACCTGTGTGGCCCCCGTACCCATCTTGGGGTCCTGTGCAAGGAGCAGCGCCATCCACAGCAGTGTTAGCATCATTCTCAGGGGCCTCTTCCTTTCCGGCCCAGAGGGTGTGTACATAGTCACAGCTGTTCTGTGAGGTCAGGAGGAATCCCAGCCATCTTGTGCCACATTTCTCCAGCTCTCTTATAAAGTTTGCGTATTCCAGGCCAGGGATTTAGCTCAGGGGCATAAGCGCCTGCCTGGCAAGCACGAGGTAGTGAGTTCGATCCCCAGTACAAAAAAAAAAAAATTGAGTATTCCAGGAACTCCCTTTAAAATATCATTATATTTTCTTCCTTCACAAACATAGGAAGTATAACTAAAAAACATTTACAGTGAACATTTCCATCTCTAATAAGTACTGCAATGAAAGACACATTTCCACAAATCCTCAGAATTCTTCCCCTTTCTTTGAGCACTCTCATCCCATTGTCCTTGCCACTTTCTGCAGCCACTCTGGAGTCTGCTTTCCAAGTGTCTTTAGGTGCCCTGTCCTGGATGCCTGCCTTTTCCTGATCATTTGGACTTTGTAGAAGAGCCGACAGCTACTTGACACTACATGTGCTGGAGGAGGAGGGTGAGGCCCTCCGGCAGGTGTTTATATCACGTGTTCACCATCTGTTGGATGGTGGTCAACAGCTGCATTTGCTGTAATTCTTTTTAATCAGACTTTGTAAAGACTCACAAAAAAAGGACTTCCAGAACTGCTTCAGAAAGTAGCAAGAACAATAGGATGAGTGCATTCTGAGAGAGGGGTATTATGAGGGAGATTAATGGCAGTGTAATAACTTTTTATCATAATAAATTTTTAAAAATTTAAACATTCACCATATATTGTGTCACTCGTAGCACACATGAATATATAGACATCCATAAATGATGTGCATAAGAAAGTAAAAGGCATGATGGGACTATTTTGTAATAGCCCTCACCATTACAGAAGCACAGGTACTGCAGCTGTTATGAGGCCCTGCCTGTGGTTTTCCTGTGGGCTCCCCCCGCCCCCAAAGTCTCTCTTGTGAGGAAGTGGTTCAGTGAAAGCACTGCTCCCCGCCAAGCTCTGCCGAATTCTGCGATCCCAGCCTTGGACCATCTGGAAGGAGAGGCAGAAATGGGGCAGAGCCCCCAGGCAGAGGCAGCACCACAGGTTGTGGCAGCGATGTCCACACCTCAGGGGTCCACATCAGTGGGCGAGGGCAGAGGACTTGCTTGGTGAGGCAGCGTCAGGAGGCGCAACACTGACCAAATCGCACTTTCAGGGGTCCTGGCACATTTCATGAAAACTGCCAGCCTCTCCCTGTGGGCACGGAGGCAGCGGTCCCCCGCACACAGAGCAGCAGTTGTCAGGAGTCCAATGTCCTGTTGATGCTCCTGGATTGTGGTGGGGTCCCTTTCCCACCAACCCTCAGGAGCTGAGAATGCCAAGTCAGAATTCACTTAGGACGCCGGGTGGCTCAGCCTGGACTGCTCTGACTGGCCTCAGACCCATCAGGTTAGACTCGGTAGTGCAAACCCTATTACACAAGTGCTGGTGTCTCTACTGTCCTCTGTGGGGTCCATACTGCAGGTCCCCAGCAGAGTGGGGAGATGGTGCTTGTCATCACCACCAGGTCAGTGGGCAGGAAGTGCCCTGGCTGCTGAAGGTACGGCTCTGATTGTCAGGTGGCTGTAACTTGGGACACCTGTCAAGGCCCCACCTGGCTGCCCCCTGGCAGCCAGGAGAGCTTCCTGCAGACCCTCGGCACTGGCACACAGAGCCTGGGGTGTAACGCATTGAGAATCTGGGGCTATTTCAGGTGAGGGCACCCTGGGCAGTTCTGGGCATCATGAGGACCGGGACATTTCACATCCTCATCTGTACTGAGCCTAGGGCAGCATTGGGGCTTCCCTTTGTCTGCCTCGTTCATGTCCCACACGGAGTACACATTAGCTCTGGAAAACAGTCAGCGGGGCAAAGGCGGCCCCACCTACCCAGGCTGATCTGCGACACAGAGCTATGGCTATGCCTCTGTGTTCCAGGTGCCAGATGAGACAGCCAAGGAGGAGGACCAAGCCCTGGACGACATCCCCAAGCAGCAATACTCAGCAGAGCGGCGGCGGAGCCTGTGGTACGCGGCCCACTACCCCACTGACGAGAGGAAAGTAAGCTGCGGGATGGGTGTGCTTGGGTCTGCTCTGCTGAGTGTGTTCACCCCGTATACAGGCCCCACAGGTCTGGGTCGGTGCAGGCTGCTCCTGGGTTGCAAAGAGGTTAGATGCTCTAGCAGAGGAGCCCGGTGCTTCCCAAGGGGGTGGAATGCTGGTGCCCCAGCCCTGGGGGGACAGTGCTTTGTGTCCACGCTTTCTGCTGACATCTCTTAGTCCTAAGAGGGATGCTCTGGTTTCTTTTGTAAAACTACAGAAAACCTCTAACATGAACAGTAAACGGAAGTGGCAAGTGTCACTGTCCTCTGTTGAGTGGCCAGCACATGTGGACACACTGCATAATTCACAAGGCCCAGATCCTTTGCCCTTTTGGGCTCCACTTGTCATAGTTGTGTTCTTAGCCTGGCTGTGTAGTGCCGACAAATGCGCCTCCATCCTTGGCGGGTCCCCTGGGCTCCCTCACGCTTGCACATCAAGGAGCAGACCCTCTTGTGGGGCTCGTGGCTGGGGACAGCTCTAGTGCCAAGAGAGTGTAATGACCTAAAAGTCTCCATCGCCCAGAGATGTGGCTGGGTAGAAGCACGGCACTGTGCGGTTCTTGGGTCTGCGCCAATGCTGGCAGGAACAAGCTTGTTTTCAAATGAGTGTCACATGGCCTAAGCAGACAACGCTCCCAAGTCCACAGCAGGCCCAGTCTTTATGGACGGACTTTCACTGCTGCCACGCTCAATCCCTGCCTCTGCAGCTGCACGGACTCTGCACACGGCCAGGCACTGCCATTGCTCTTTGACGGCATTTGTCCATGTTTCGCGCCGATGCACACATACTCACCATTGTGTTACAAGCATGTGCAGCATGGCCTGCAGGTCCCTGGCCCAGGTATGCGGCAGAACCTGTCACATGGTAACCTCACCATAGGATGTATCGGTGGTCCCTCACGGTGCACCTGTGAGAACACATCCCATCGTTAACAAAGGCCTAGGTTAATGTTCAGGAATCTCTACCTTGATGTCTACATCATTTTAATATTCGTGTGACGCAGTGGGGGCCCAGAAGGCCAACAGAAAGTCAGCCAAGCGTCCCAGCAAGCAGCAGACCTTGAGTCCTTGTATACACCATGGTTACCAGGAGGACAGTAGGAGCAGAACGTGGCCTTTCAGGTCTGAGTATTAGGCGGGTGATGAGTTGGAGGTCTCTGCTGGCAGGCAGGAGGGGGCCCAGCTGAGAGGTCCACTCCAGCCAAGAAACAAGCAGATGTTGAAGCCCAGTGGGAACTTGCACTGTGTGGCTCACATCCCAAGGAGAGTTGCCTCCCAGGGCCTCTCTCCCTTGCTGCTTCATGTCACTCTGGCCCTGACCCAAACTGACTGCCAGCAGCTGGTTCAGGGCAGCCCAGAGAAGACTGTCTGTAATGACCGGGCAGATCCTTGGAGGGTCCTTCTGCCTGCGGCTCATGCCCTGGGGACACAACCAGACCGCCTTCTGGCGGCAGATCGCAGCAGAGCCAGGTGGGAGAGGCAGGCGCCTTCTCCTCAGCCAGATCAATAACAGACCTGAACACATGTAGACAGCAGTACATTTTCAGAATTTGTTTTTCTTTGAAAACATCTCAACAATTTATGTTAATATACAATGAACTAATTTTAATGAACTAAAAAGTAATTTTAAATAATAACTAATGAACTAATAAATGATTTTAATGAACTGTTAATTAATTTTTGAATGCCTCAGTTTGAATTTCTCATATGGCACATACTGTTAGATAGACTCCACATCCACAAAGATTCTTGGAGACCTTCCATGTTTTTAGGAACTTAAAGGGGTTCAGGCTCCAGAATATCCAAGATATATTTGCTGTATTAATAGTTATTTGAGGACAGCCCAAACATTTGGCACTAATGTACTTTAAAAGCATGATCCTATAATAATTATTTTGTTGTGGGTAATATGCAAATCTTAAAATAATTTCAAACATCTATAAAAATTGATGTTTTTTATTTATTCATTTTACTAAGAAACTTTTTTGGAAAAATAAATACTTTCAGAATTCTGCAGATTTCTCTAAGTGTTCTAGCAGCATAAAACCAAGTGTTTTATTCTATTAAAACAGAACATTTTAAAAAGATAGTGACTTCTGTAACCACATGGTTCATGGTTGCATATTTGCTGTCATCATTAAAACTAAATAAACATCAGACTGTGGAAGTGGCCACAGTAAACAGCATCTTACAGCTCAGTTATTTGTTGCTTTACATTTTGCATGGCAGTGATGCGTTCCGGGCTTCCTCCAGTTAGAGAGAGTGGGGCTATGTGAAGGGAACTTTGTAGATGCACAGAAGCATTGGCACACTTTTGGCTCACCTCCTAACATGCTGTCCTGCATTGCTTCTTGCAGCTTTTATCCATGACCCAAGATGACTACAAACCATCTGACGTTAGTATATCCTTAGAACTATTATTTATGGTTGCATAAGTGACTTAAAAGTTACAAGTGGGGTAAACTCCTCTGAGTCTATTTAGGGATATATAGAGTCGCCATAAGCTTTCTGGTTCTTTTCTTTTCTTTGCTTTTTGTACTGGGGATTGAACTCACAATCTTGTGCTTGCCAAGCAGGCACTTATGCTGCTGAGCTAAATCCCCAGTCTTCAGTTATTTTCTTGCAAAAATTATATCGGGCTTACTGCTGTTAAAAACTCTGGACTCATGCTGTGACCTTGCACATAACTATGTGAGGCACATTTAAACTTTGGAAAGCCTTGTCCATCTGTGGAGCTGTTGTTTAAGCATTTTGAGCTGTGGCTGTGCTGATCACTGCATCATTTAGATGAGAAGCCTCGCACCATGCTCATGAACACACGTGCATGCATTTATGTCTTTAGCTTGACAGCAGTAGGGCCAAAGAGACAGAAGGGAGCCCAGATTTGCAGCCTGGCAGGGGCTTGGATCCCAGGAGGGCATCTAAGCTGAGGCCCGTGCCCTCTGCAGAGCTGCGTGCGAGGGGAGGGGGCAGGAAGATCTGCAGGGCTTCATTGCATGGTTTGCCACAGCTGAAACAGGGCCAGGTGTGTGTGGTGCTGCCGCCACTCTGTGCAGACAGGGTTTGGAGAGAGATTGGTTGCACACTTTCACCTTGCAGGAGTGTTTGCATGGTCGGCAGAATCAGCTTTCCATCAGTTGCTGGCTGTGGGGTGGCACGGAGCACAGGGGAGGAAGAGGCGCTTACAAGGGGACTACAAGCTGTGCTCAGCAGTCCTTTCCCGCCCTGCCACAGGGCCTGCTGGTGACGGTGAATGGCAACCCTGTGGACTACCACACCATCCACCCAAGCCTGCCACTGGAGAATGGCCCAGCCAAGGCTGACCTGTACTCCACACCCCGCTACCGCTGGGAGCCCTCGGAGGAGTCTGCAGGTGAGGAGCCCAGCACCAGGGCCGCAGTGTGAGCATGGCCTACTGGCTCTTTCTTTTGTTATTCATTCAGTTTGCTTGTCACTTTTCAACAGACACCTCGCCTTCCTGCTGAACATGTCTAAGCACTGACTCCGTGTTGCACCAGCCTGTTACTGTTCATGTTCCCTTCTTTAACTTAGAACAAAGCAGTCTAGCCCACCCAGGCAGTGCACACTTGTAATCCCAGCACTTGGGAGGCTAGAGCAGGAGGGTCACTGCAAGTTTGAGTCCAGCCTGGGATATACAGTGAGTCCAAATCTAGGCTGGACTATATAACAAGACTCTGTCTCAAAAACAAAACAAGTTCCAAACATGTAAACTTTTAATAGCATGAAACCCGCATGGACATGTGTATGTAGATCTAGGTCTCTATCTGTATGTTGATCTCCTGTTGATATGACAGTGATCATCACTGCTTTTCTGGATAACCGATGACTGTTGTGGGAATGAGTTCTTTTTGGTCCATTATGGGGCCAGGGTCAGTGATGAGGTCCTTGCCTAGACTGGGCAATGCCCTGAGTTCAATCCCCAGAACCAGGAAGGGGTCAAAATTCACACTCTGTCTCTCCATTTATTTGCTGAAGGCAAGTTATTCAGGTGATGGGTTGGTGGCCCCGGGCTGAAATCTTACCCACAGACTTGTTTTCAGTTTGCATAGCATTCTTAAAAAAAAAAAAAAAAATTAGTAGCCAACATCTTGAAAGCTGCTGCCCTGACCTAAAGACAGAAATTTCTGGAATGGCTTGAAGAATGTGGATGTCAGCTGCATGGGTCTGTGGCTGTGCTGGGCATTGGTTGATCCACTCCAGGTGCTGTGGGTGTCACAGCTCATGAAAAGGAAATGAGCTGAATATTGAGGAAAGGGAAAATCAGAATGTATGCAGGGAGCTACAGAGCAGCTTGAGAGAAGGCAAATCTGCCTGCATTTGCATTCGAGATGTGCTGTGCCTCCTTTCTGCAGTACCCCTGCCTGGCCCATCCTGCTGTTCTGTTCTTGCTGCTTCTTCCCAGTACTTCCTGCGGTTGCCCCTCGACAGTCCTTCTACCTGCTACCTGTCAGGTCATCCAGCACTTTCGGTGAGGTTGGGTCAAAGTCAACCGTCCCTGCATGCACACTGTGTGTATACACACGTGCGTGCAAACACACACACATACACACACCAACTCCAGCAGCTTCTGTGAGCTCCTGCAGTGCCACCCACATGCAGGCAATCCAGGTTCCAGCTCTCCCAGGTGGCAGAGCTCTAGGTCCAAGCTGCCCTTCAGAGTAGCAGCGCAGAACCACAGGGGCACCCAGAGAGGCCCCTGGATGGGATCCGGTACCATGGGTGCTCGGTCCCAGCCAAGACACTTTTCTCTTTATGCCACTTGTGTGAGAGTACATGGATTTTTGCTGACTGCCAAGGCAACCCAAGCACACTCATATACCATATACTGAACTTTCAAAAGTAAAACAAAACCTGGAAAGTTGTTCTAAAATGGGCTCCATACACTCAGAAGCATTGTGCACAGGGCTGAAGTGTGCTACTGGGTGCCTGGTTCCCTGTGTACCCTTGTCTGTGGGATGGTGCTGGAGGAAGGGCCACAGCCCTGCCCTGCTGCAGGTGCCCCAAACCCCTGTGGCGTAGCTCAGTGATCACTGGCTTTTTCTGTGGCTTATTCTTCCTCCTCAGCATGCTACAGCCCCTGCCATGATGCTTCCTGTGCAGCCCAGTTAACTTGAACAAGAAAATCAGGAGGACGTTTTACCTGCTGACTTACAAGTCGTGTCATGTCACATGCACATTGCTCGGTCAGGAACTTGGGTGTGACCAGCTGGGTCCCTCATGACATAGCATCAGACCCACCCCTAGCCCCACCCCTTAGCCCTTGCCATCTTGCTGGAAGCTGGCAGGTGGAGACCACAGTTCCTGATACCTGGGTAGCACCATGGGCAGTCACATACCATTGCTGGCCTGTCTCAGGAATAGCTGGTGTCCGTGGCAAAGCCACTATCTTTTACAACAGAGCTGGGGGTGGCACTCCATCTCACCTGTCCCAGAGTGTCCTTGGGGCATGAAGCCCATCACATCCAGGGCCTGAGTGCCAGGAGGCAGAGCTTCCAGGACTCCCCTAGGGCTTTCTGTCCTCTCCTGTAGAAGTTTTCCTCCTGCACTTTCCCAGGGATGGGTACTGTCTCAGTTACTTTTCTCTCATTTCTGAGATAAAATATTCTCACCCAAAGTTAAAGAAGGAAAGGTTTATTTAGCTGACAGTTTATTGAGGTTTCAGTCCATAATCAATTTGCTCCAAGGCAGGGTGGCACAATGCAGGGGGCAACAATTCATGGTGGCAGAAAAAAGAAAAAGCAACAAGAACAAAAAGGGAGGAGCAAGAGAGAAAACTCTGTCCCTTACATTTTACATAGGCCACAGCCACTTGGGTGTAGCACTCACACCCATAATCCCAGCATTGGACCATGAATCTCTCACAGACTCTAGAAGCCTGGCCCCATGACTGCATGAGGCTTTGGGGGGACATCCAAGCACAAACCATAACAGGTACCATGCACCTAACCAACCAGCACTTGCTGATTCCATTTGAATGTTGGCAATTTTATTAAGTAGAAATAATAATAATAATAATAATGCCTGAAGTCTGAGCTAAAAGACTGTGCCCAAACCATGCCTGAGCTGCATCTGCACATGTCACCTGTCTGCATGGTAGTTACACAGTCTCTGTCCATCTAGAAAAGAAAGAGGATGAGGAGGGTGAGAAGGAAGAATTTGAAGAGGAAAGGAGCCTGGAAGACAGGAGAAGTGTGCGGGTACATGCCATGGTGTCTGTGTTCCACTTCATCATGAAGCAAAGCTACATCTGTGCTCTCATTGCCATGATGGTAGGTACCAACCAGGCTCCCCAGGCCATGGCTGCCATGCCCAGGGTGCCTGGCTTGCTCTGGCATGGGGTTCCTTGTGTCCCCACAGCCTGGGAGACCGTGTGGGCTGTGCCAGTTTTTCATGGGCATTTGTGCTCACTACAGAGTCACATCCTCCCCAGCTCTGCCTGCCCTCTTCTAAAATATGAATGCATGTTTCTCAGCTTTGCATATCAGCCCAACTGTCCCCTATTTTGCCAACTTATGAGGACACAATGGGCGACTTTCCTGGAAGGTTCTGATGGAATTCGAGGTTAGCACATCCTGCTTTTACTTCTTCTGGAAGGCGAGTGGGAACACCAGCGTATCTTGTCTGATGAGTGATACTTGTGAGCTCCCAGTCCCACCCACTGTGACAACCCCATCTCTACCATCCATCATGGCTTCAGAAAAGCAGATGAAAGAGCTCTAATCTTTCTCCACCCTAAAAAACAAACTTTCTCAAGAAAGCTGACTTATAGTTTCAAGAAATCTAAAACTCCTATTTAAAACACAGTTCTTCCAAATTCTTTGTCAGTGGTGAGATCCTATGGACACCTCTGATGATAAAAATGGAAATATTTTATAACTCTCAAAAAACAAATCCCTAAGCCCAGCTACGCCCACTGCTTGGTTGTCTGCTTCTGGGCTGAAGCAGCTCCCTAGGCAGACCTGCCCCGACAGAGAGGGGCAGAAGCCAAAGCGCCTCGAAATTCAAGGTGCTTCTAGGAGGGTGCTGGTTCCATACTTCAAGTGGAGTCCACTCCACGTGCTTTGATTAATTTCTGATAATTAATTTCCCAAAGAGCCATGAATCTCTGCTTGTTAAATGCTGATCACTTCCTGTAACAAAGGCAATGTGTGGTCCAACAGCTCAGCTCAAGAAAGAGTGCCCTTTGTATTTTTCCCTCTCTTGTACTGGTAAGTTTAGTTCTTTCCCTAACAAAACCGAGCTAAAGCAAAAACAGCTTTGAGACATGTTTTGTTACTTAGAAAAAAGTCAGTTGTGAAAATGCAGTGCTGCTCGCTGGTTGCACCCTTCCTGGTGTGGCTGCACTGTCCTATCTGAGCCTCAGCATCAAGGACTCAACAGTGCTGCCATCAGCACCGAGCTGCAGGCTCACTCCTGTCTCACACCAGAAGCTGAGGAACCAGGAGCCAGGTCTGCTCGGATGCTTCGTGTGTCTGTTCAGAAATCCAAAGCAGGAGAGTGCCGAGCTCTCTGGCAGCCGCATCATGTGGACTGTACGTGTGCCCCACAGCAGGGCTGCGCGGAGCCTTACCAAGCCAGGGCGCTTTTCAGCAGCCTCCCTCGCCCTCCACCCGTGAGCAGGAAGGGAGAGAAACCTGTGGGGGTTCCGAAAGCTCGACCACCAGTCCTGGACCACACGGAATGGCAAGGTTATGTTTGCTGTTCACACTGAGATAAGTGCACTGAATACATTCTTTAATTCAAATCCACTAAATTTGTGATGGATATTACCTAACCTTTGATACACACTATTTCTTTTTGGTTTGATTTTTGGACTGTTTTTGTTTTGAAACAGAGTCTCACTAGCTCAGGCTGGGCTTGAACTCCCTATGCTGTTGAGGCTGGCCTCAAACTTGTGGCTGTCCTCCTTCCTCAGCCTCCTGAATGCTAGGATTACAAGTATGCATCATCATGCCTGGCTTGATGCACACTATAAGGAATAATATTTTCATGAAAATAATCCAGAGGACTTCAGTTGTCGTTTACTATTTTCATTTTCAGAAAAGCAGTTTTAATTTCCAGTTTATAGGTGGTTTGTTTTTTTTAACAAGCAGTTTCAAATAACTCATCACTTAAAAAGCTAGTGGTGTTTTGGGCCAGTTGTACACATTGCTGAGAAAAGAGATATTGTTTGTTTTCTGTCGGCTTCCTTCACCTTCATTCCTGTCTAGCTTCCCAGAAGCAAAACAGAGCAGGAAAACACTTTGGACTTTAGAACTCTCTTGGTAATGCGTAAAGAATTCAAGAAGGTGCTTGATTTCAGTTAGCTCCAAAAATACCTAGAAATGTTCATAAATATCTTTTCATACACAAAAAAATGGTATCAGAGATTACAGAAATGTATAGCAGGTGTGCTGATGTTAACAGTGTGCATGGCCCTGACGTATAGGTTGTCTGCTAGCTGCCAGCTGCTGTTTGAGGATCGTTTCTGGTTCTTTGATGGTTTAATGGGAATGGAAGAAAATGTGCCATTTGTCCTCAGGATGGCCGGCCCTTTGGTCCTCACCCTGACTGGATGGAGGCCGAGCCTAGCCTGTGTGGACAGGCCTCGATGGGGTGGGATATGTGGGCACCTAACACATGACTCCCGCATGAGCTTTCTCATTTCCATCATGGCTCCTCTGCCTAGCTGCACACTTAACCTTGTGATTCTCAGTGTTTTATTATCGCTCAGCTCTGCTACGGCTCACACTCACAAATCGCACATAGATAACCCCAGACTGTTTGGGACAGGAAATGAAGAGTTCCTGTCCCTTGAGGACTGCAAAGCAGGGTGGCTGTGAAGAGACTGGGACTGGCAGCAAGAGGGTCACAATGTGGGCCCCTGGGCCTTTGGCTGTGTCCCTGGGAAGTGGAAGGCATGCCATCTGCAGCAGCACCTCTTTCCCTCTTCTCCCATCCTCTGCCACAGACCTGGGGCACTGCGTCTCCCCCACGGAACTCGCCTTCCTTCTCCTTTGCAGGACACTTGGACTGTACTGGAGGGGGAGGCTGTGCCTCCCTGGCCCTGACACTTTCTCTCTCCTCCCTCCCCCGAGGCCTGGAGCATCACCTACCACAGCTGGCTGACCTTCGTGCTCCTCATCTGGTCCTGCACGCTCTGGATGATCCGCAACCGGCGGAAGTACGCCATGATCAGCTCACCCTTCATGGTCGTCTACGCAGATCTGCTGCTGGTGCTGCAGTACATATGGAGCTTTGAGCTTCCGGAAATTAAGAAGGTTCCAGGGTTCCTAGAGAAGAAAGAGCCAGGAGAGCTTGCCTCGAAGGTGAGGAATAGAAGGCATCAGGACAAAACCTCAGTCATTGTCTTGGTAGCATCAAGCAAAACCTTACAATAGGGAGCTCCAGATAGTCAGTGCTTTGTAGAAAATGAACCCGTGTGAGACAGAGAACTAATTTACACTGCTTGCAGGTCTCTATCATTTATACCTGAACATATATGGCACTACATTTGTAGCTTTTACTTAAAAATGACAGTGCTTCCTACTTAAGGGAAAATCAGAATCCAAGTTATTTTTAGTGTAAATTGTAGTGGAGGAGCATGCAGATGTGAGAATAGGAGCCTGCAAGGTAAGATAGGAAAATGCAGGGTAAAATCCAGCAAGAGGCTACAAGATGAACTACTCTCCAGTAGGTGTCACTGTGTAGAAGAGCTTTACTGACACGTTGCTATTACAGACCATCATTTACTCTCAGCAGCATACTGTCCCCAGGACTGTGCTGAAAGTGTTTTAGCTGCAGACATCAAGTTCTGACCCTTGTTTTTGGTTCTTCTTCTTCTGCTGGTCCTCCCTCATCCATGATTAGGACAGTCACGGTCTCTTCATGGCCATCTCGGTCATTTCCATTCCTTAGATGAGGTGACCTAATGTACTCCCCATCCTGTAACAAATCTGCGGGCTCCAAGCACATCCCCTGTGCGCTGGGGATTCCAAGCTGCAAAGGCAATGCAGGGCTTACACTGAATGAGCCTTGGCATTGTTTCCCCACCAGACAGAGAGGAGAGTCAGTATCTTAGAAGGAGGAGTCCACCTTTCCTGGAGCAGCCACCGAAAGAGTACCAGACACCCATCTCCAAGGTGGCAGGTGGGGCAGGGGGAGATTGGTCCTTCTAACAGGTCTTTTACTAAAGGGCTTTAAGCTGAAAGGCAGTGTAATCCTAACAGGCAAACACCCATGACAGAGACACTGTGTGTTCATGGACCATGAAGATTTCATTCATAATTTATTCATTCATCCATTCATTCACCCATCCCAAACACTCATGCCTTTTTCACCTCTGCTTTTTCTGCCAAACTGTACTCTGTCGAAAATCCCACATATTGTGCTCATTCACAAATCTTCTTTATCTGACACTTTTTCCCCCTCGCCTTCCATCATTTCCCCTTAAACATAGACACAAACTCACATACACAATGGGTGAGTTAGTCACTCTCTACAGCAGAAATCCAGAATCTTAGAGAGATTCCAGCTCTTACCTGTTGATTGTGTAAATCCATTCCAGCCTGACGCAGTATCAAAGACACGTAGAAAAGGCAGCAGGCTAAGGTATAGAATACTCCCTGCCTAACCTAAAAATAGCAGTGCTCTGGGGAATAAATATTATTAACTCATTTTAAAAACCAGATTCTGGGAAGCCAGGCCCTGTGTCTGTGCTTTAATGCACCCAGAAGCCCAAAAGCACATGCCAAGTACTGTCCCGAACGACAGCGACACAGCTCCCTCAGTCCTCTGACGCAGTGTCCAAGGGGCGCTGGCCGAGTCAGTGGGGAGAAGCGAGTGAGTCTGGCTGTGGTCCTCACAGTTCTGTGCATTTTGTAACAAATTCCTGGGCCCTGGTGTGTCATTCCTGGCTCCACCAAATTGTGTCACCTGCCGCTTTTGAAGCCGGGCTTGAATTCATCTTCCCTGGGAAAAGCGTCCCAGTGGGCCCTAACTCCTCCTGACCTCTCTGCCTATGCATCAGATTCCCGCAACTCACAGAATTTTCATGCCAGATTTTCACGCATGCATGCGTGGTTCTTGCTTTCTTTAGGCTTGGACATATTTCCCAGCACCTGGTGGGCCCTAGTTGAAAGAAAATGATAGGAGATATTTGTAGATAGTTAAGTAGGCAGTTACCCAACATGAAAATGTCTTATTTGCTTTCTTAAATTTTTTCATGTCTTCAGCAAATATTAAAAGCCTGCTGTGAATCCCGGTGAGATGCCATCTCTCATCTGCTGGGCAGCTGTAGCAAGAAGGGCAGACAACAAATGTCCTGAAGCCCCAGGGGAGGGAGGGTTGGAACTGTCACACGATGCTGTGGGGCTATAAAGTGGGGCACAGTTTTGGAAAATGTTCAGCATTTGTTAGTTGCTCGAAATGTTAAGGGCAGAATTACCACCTGACCACCAATTCTCATCCTGGAGTCATATACACAAGAGAAATGCAAATGTGTCCACAGGAAAATCCACATATAAATACTCACAGCAGCATTTTCCAGTCACCAAAACAACAGCCACAAAAAACTTCAAACAACCTGTACACCCACCACTGATGGATGGATACATAAAAATCTTACGTTCATACAATGGAATATTATTTAATAAGAAAATGAAACAAAAAACTACATATGTCACCATGTGAATAACTCTTAAAAACATCATGCTCAGCATAATGTTGGAAAAAAGCACAATGTTTTCTGTGATTCCATTTACTTAAATCGTCTAGTTTAAGCCAATCCTTCAAACAAACAGTTCATTGGTGATTGGCTGGTGCTCAGGTAGGGAGGTGAGGAGGTCACTGCTCTGGAAATTCTTTTTGGAGCGAGGAAAGTATTTTAAAATGTGTTGTGGTGATGGTGCACAACCTTGTGACTATACTGGAACTGATAGAATTATACCATTTCTTTTTGGTGCTGGGAATTGAACCCAGGGCCTTAGACGTACTAAATACTCACTGCACCCCTGAGCCTTTTGCCCTGCCCTGAGCCCTATCCTTGAGGTGAGTGAACTGTGTGGGATGTGAATTGACCCCATCAAGGCTATCACCAGAGACAGAGCAGCAGCTGTCCCGCATGCTAGGCACCGCGTGGGGACAGGGTTAGCTGAGGACAAGCGCAGGGGGCTCCAGCTGCTGGGGCCCGTGCCCTGCTGAGTGTGCTCCTAGCCCAATGCCTGCAGCCCCCCGACCCAAGGGGCAAGCAGAGGCAACTTGGAGGGGCCCGACTCCCTCTCAGATGTGGAGGCTTGTTGACTGTGCTCCCACCGAGATGTGGAGAGACCAGGTCTGTGCGGAGACCAGGTCACGCCGCACACAGCGCATAACCCTGTCACTCGCATGCTCTCGAGAGCTCGTGCTCTCTCTCTCTCTCTCTCTCTCTCTCATTGCAGATTCTCTTCACTATCACTTTTTGGCTCCTGCTGAGGCAGCATCTCACAGAGCAAAAAGCTCTTCGAGAAAAGGAAGCTCTTCTGTCAGAAGTCAAGATCGGGAGTCAAGAACATGAGGAAAAAGGTAAATGAGTATGGATGGTGTGTGGCCTCATTTTGCTTTGAGCTCTGCAAAATGATAAAGAGCCCAGAATGACCATCAAATCTCTGCACTTCAGCCTGGAAGGAAGAGGGCCTTGGGCTCTGGCAATGAGAGGCAGGGTTACAGCGCACCGCCTTTAGACTTTGCAGGGCACATTGAAAAGGAGAGGGAAGGTGACACCCATGCAAGAAGAAACATGGGCTAGAGTGGCTCGTGCCTCTCAGAGGGGTGCTCTGGGGAGTACTGGAATCGGGAGCTGATTGCGACCTTTTAACTCAAATCCTTCCATTTCCTAGAAATCATAAACTGCAAAGTAAACCGGAGGGGCGGGGAGGAAGGACAGTGGTTGGGGCGCTGTCTCCGAGGCTTCAGGCCTGCAACCCAGACTGACTGAGAAGAGCTCCCGAAAGCTGTGCACACAGCCAGACACAGGAGAGTGGAGCGTGAGGAACGGACTGAGGCCGTTGGGAGGTCCGGGGGCGGAGCACTGCTCCGGAAAGGACGCTCCGTGTGCTCCCCATGCCAGGCTGGTGCCTCCGTCCAGGAGCTGTCAGTCCAGGAGACGGACTAGGCTGTCTTTCACGGTCTCTTATTTAGGCCTAACCGTCCAGTTGCTTTTCATCAGCTAAAGTCTGTCGTTAAGATTTCAGTCTTGCCCGTGACCTTGAACGTCAGTACAGTGATCTGATAATCCACTCAGTTTTGGTAAAGAAAGGTTCACAGAGATCAACAGCTGATCTGATTGCCTCACTTAGCGTTCACTCCCCTGCCCGGGGTGGGTGGGCTGAGGGAATAAAAGAAGCAAAGGTAGGCTGCAGCTTTGGTGACATGGAGTGAGTCCTGTGTGCCAGCATATTTTAAAGCAAGAGGAAATGTTTTTCATTCTCACACCTAAGATTGGTCCCAACTTAGTTAAATCATAATTATTTTTTGAATTTAATTCACACTCATTGAGTTGGCACTGCTAGCACTTGGCAATTTGGGAAGGCTTGGGTCGTCTAGGGCCATGAGACCATTAGAATTTGAAATCAGCATAGTCGTTTTGATTTGTGCTTTTGTCACCTATTTATTTTTCTAGATCCTGGGTCCCAGATGTTGGAAATGAAAAAAGGGTTGTGAAGAGATGAGTGTGAATTATTGCTGAATGTATTCTCTCTTACACTGCCTTTCAGGAGAGTTGTTAGAATTGTCTGAGTCAGTTGCACATATCATGTTACTTAGTAGAACAGCCTAAAATCAACCAAGTCACATGCGGAGGCCTGAAAGAGACACCCTGTGTCCCCTGGCATCCTGAGCAGTGCTGGTCAGGTGTCCTTCCAAGTGTAACAGCAGTGCTTTCTGTTTTGAAGATGAGGAACTTCAAGATGTGCAAGTGGAAGGGGAGCCCAGAGAGAAGGAGGAAGAAGAGGGAGCGAAAGAGAAGCCAGAGAGAAGAAAGGAGGAGGAGGAAGCAGAGGAAGACGAAGATGATCAGGACATCATGAAGGTGTTGGGCAACCTGGTGGTGGCCATGTTCATCAAATACTGGATCTACGTGTGTGGTGGGATGTTCTTCTTTGTCAGCTTCGAGGGCAAGATCGTCATGTACAAGATCATCTACATGGTGCTCTTCCTGTTCTGCGTGGCCTTGTACCAGGTAGGAGACTCACAGCCTCGCCCAAATTTAAGTTCTGGCCTCTGGCCCAGGAACACACATGGGCCTCTTTTCTGGAGAGTCCTGCATACCCCAATCCCTTGACCGCAGCACAGAAAGTGGCTGTGAAGGTCAGACGTGGCACCCTGAGAATCCCGATATGAGCAGTGCCAAACTGTTCTCCATTTTAAAATTATAGATTCTTTAGCAATTAGGAAAAGGTTCATAACTTTTCCCAAAATTCTTGATTAAAGAAAGGGATGGTAGGCTGGGGATTTAGCTCAGCAGCACAAGCGCCTGCTTAGCAAGCTCAAGGTTGTGAGTTCAATTCCCCAGTACCAAAAAACAAAAGAAAGGGGTGGTTATAACCAAATTACATCTTGGAACAGAAAGTGTCTGGGTGATTTCACACAGGGGAGCATTCCCGGGTGCCAGAAATGAGGAAATTCCTTGTGCCCGTGCATGTACACAGATCTCTGTGTGTGTCACACCGCAAGTGTTAGCATGTCACTAGCTGAAGCATAGATGATCACGTTGAACTGATGTCCTCTCCCAACATGAGAAGAGAATCCAGGGAGAGAAACAGGAGTGACAGTAAAGTATTCTTGGTCGGGAACCAGTAGAACAAAGCAGGAGAGTGTCCAGGAGTCCATCATAGGTGGGGGTAAAAGCACCTCAAGGGAAAGGAACAATCTTCTGAACCCCTTCACAAACACAAGGCTGTGCGGCCTCCAGGGAGCACCCACGGCTCCTGGTGAAGGACGATGTCTCTCCGTGGTTCACATTTTTACCCACACAGTGAGTGCCACGCTGGATCTCAGCTGATGTTTTCCCTGAGCGGTGATGACCACGACACAGTGCCCCTTCTCGGCACCTTCTGGGATGAGGGCACGAGTGTTTCCCGCTTGTTTCCCCTGATGCTCTGCAGCAGCCTGGAGAACTGGGCTCCTAACCCACACTCACTCACCCGCATTAGGAGCAGAGTGTTTAAAAACCAAGCCTAAGATGGGCCTCTTTTTCTGACACTGCTGTTTTTCTGGGCTTCCCGTGACCATCTTCCCCTCCTCTGTTTTGCAACGTCTGCCTCACAGGTGCACTACGAGTGGTGGCGGAAGGTGCTGAAGTATTTCTGGATGTCAGTGGTCATCTACACGATGCTGGTGCTCATCTTTATCTACACGTATCAGTTTGAAAACTTCCCGGGCTTGTGGCAAAATATGACAGGGCTGAAGAAGGAAAAGTAAGCCTCTGCGGTGGACGGTGTGTGTGCGCGCACACATGGCTCCATGCCCGTGGTGTCCAGGGTGTCTGTGCATTTCCCTGCAAGCTACCTAGTGTGGGCCCCTGGGCAGGAACGTGGTAGGAACTCCCCGGATAGCAACTGAAAAATGAACCCTCAATCCTGTCTGAAGGAAACGATTTTCTGAGTGTTGGTCCTGGGAAGAGCACACCAGGTTGGCCGTGCTCCCTGCTTGCAGATTGCACCCCGGCTCTGGGGTCAGAGCAGGCTCCAGGCTCTCGGCTCTCAGTGGAAAGCAGAGCCTGTGGCCTCCAGGGTTGACAGCCCCGCCCCGGGCAGAGCCTCCTGCTGGTGCTGTCTGCACATGGTGCTGCAGGAGCGCCTCTTGTGCGTGCGTGCGTGCGGACAACCTTCCCTTCTAATGTGCCTCTGTGAGCTTCTGGACTTAGTCCCAGAGTGTGACCAGAGCTGGGCTGGGTGAGCAGGCAGTGCCTCAAGGAGAAAAGTCTAGAAGGAAAGTGTCATACCAGCTGCAGGATTCACTTAATGACAGTGTCACGACTGCTTTCCTGGGGCCAGACCTGTGCCTGAGTCACAGCGAGGGGCCAGGGGATGGGGCAAGGCCTTGCACCCCAGCAGAGGAGACAAACACAGAGGCTGTTAGTGTCTATGTGAGTCCCTTGCCACTTGTGACCAAAACTGTGGGAAGGAAACATGAGGCAGAGGTAGTAAGTAGTGGGGAACTCAGTGGGGCAGTCCTGGTGGGCTGCCCAGAGGAGGCGAAGAGCCAGGTTTTCCCGGGGAAAGTGTGTACAGTGGAGCTGGCCCTGGGACAGTATCCAGGCAGAGACGAGAGCAGAGGCAAAGGGCCGGAGACAGGGCGCCTCTGGGCCCAGGACTGCAGGGACTGTGGACTGAAGGGGAAGGCGGGGGGGGGGGGACAGGCCCTCTAGGCTCCCCAGCTGTACGTGCTCAGAAAAGAGGGCTGGGAGTATTGCCGCCTTGAGAACAGAGTGTGCAGAAATCCGACAGTGGAGCTAAAGCCTGGGGACCAGGGGACTCCTGGTGGGCTGTGTGGCTGGGAAAGAGTCCTGCCCTGCCCCCCACTTCTGGGGGTCGGCATGGAAGGTGGCGTGCATGGAGAAACCTGCACCTCGAGCAGGACATTGTGGAGCTGCACAGGGCTGGAGGCACAGTCGGGGCAGGATGTGGGACTGGGCGGGAATGAGGGGCAGAGAGAGGGTGGCAACCAAGGGGCCCAGTGAGGGATAGGGGACCAAAGCATTGCGCTCCATGGCCTACGGGAGGCTGGGCCTCTGCCGTCCTCTTCCAGGCTGGAGGACCTGGGTCTGAAGCAGTTCACCGTGGCGGAGCTGTTCACTCGCATCTTCATCCCCACCTCCTTCCTTCTGGTGTGCATCTTGCACTTGCACTACTTCCACGACCGCTTCCTGGAGCTCACAGACCTCAAGTCCATCCCCAGCAAAGAAGACAGCGCCATCTACAGGTGAGTGTGAGGAATATGCTCTCCCTCCAGGCCTGCGCAGCCAGCAGGCATCTGCCTGGGGCCTGCTCAGGAGGAGGATCTAATGGGTGGTCAGCCTTGGGCTTTGCAGGAGTTCAGACCAGCTGTGCAGACTGAGGCACCTGGATGCAGCTGTGGACCTAGGCTGGTTGTGGTTAGGACGTTTACCGTGTCTGCCTAACTTGGAGTCTGTTATCTGTTACACTGACGGCACGGCGAGGCCATAGGACAGCATACCGAAGGGTGTGTGCGAGCAGCTAGAAGGACAGCGTCCGCCCTCCCCTCGTGCGCATGGTGCTGGTTAAAGTGAGACAGTAAAGACAGTGTCTTCTCTTAGCAGCTGCCTGTTTTCCTCTCCATCAACAAATGTAGACTGTTTACAACCGCAGGTGGGGTACCGCTTGCCTGCGCTTGTAGAGGCCAAGGTGCATCATGCTGGACCCTCAGTCAGGCCCATCGCAGGGAGACGGCAGCTGCTCTTCTGATGGGGTCTGCAGTGGTCCTGGGAAACACGGAGCAGCTCAGGGAGCAGGGGCCTGTAGACACGCGCGCTGGGTCCCGTCGGAAATTCCCAGCACTTGCTGGACGTCAGGGCACTCGGGAGCACATCAACGGAAGACAAAGTCGAGCTTTATCACAATGATTTTAGGAAATGCATTGAGTTCCTGTGCTCTGGTAGGCACTGGAGCTGTGGATAACTCTGAAAAGCTTTCATCTGATGGTGAGAAGTATTTTGTGAGCTTTACTCATACTCTACAGGTGTATTTCTCTTACACGTTTTGTTTAAAATTACTCTCCATTCTCATTCCGATTATCCACCTGCTAACTGCAACCAGCATGTCAGTGACTGCCAGGTGACAGAACTCAGAGGGACCCCTGTGTTGGCTTCCTTGGCCCCAAGAGGACAGTGGCCAGGTGCTCAGGTCCCCTGGACTTATTCCTGCTTCCTACAGTGATGACCAAAGAGCAGAAAAAATAATGCAGTGACTAAAGCATGGAGCCCTCGGAGCTGAACTTGCTAGCAGTGGAAGTCACCCCACGTTTAAAAGCTTGCAAAGTTACAAAGACAGTGCCTGCACGAGGAGAGTCGGAGTTGTCAAGTGCCCTGAGCACGCCCTGCCAGGCGGGTTTCACAGGGAAGTTTGGAGGGTGGGGAGAGGAGCTTCAGACTCAGCTACCCGAAGAATTTAAGCAGCTGGGACTGTTTGTTCTTCTAAGTCTGGAAAACAGGGAATCTAAGGAACGCACTCAAGATGGGTATTCTGGGATGAATGCAAGAGGTCCATAGGAAAGTCTCCAGGCCTTAACTTTGGCCAGATGAGGTATAATTCCAGCTTTTAGCAACTCTTGCCTATGGCAGTGTGTTCGTATTAGCATTCACGCCACAGCGTTCTTGTCCCAGAGTAAATTACAGTGATTTTAATGACTGCATTAAAATCAAGGCAGTAACAAAAAATAAATATTCCTGCCGCTGGGCTTGACCATCACACCTTGCTGTCCCACTTACCCCTCTTTTTGCTTCACAGCCACAAGCAGCTGGTCTGTTCTCATTAACTGTATTTCACAACTGCTGTTTCTGCTGATGTCTGACTCACCTTTTCTTACTTTCTCCACTTTTGTGTGCATGCGTGTGTGTGTGTGTGTGTGTGTTGTGTTGTGTGTGTGCATGCACACACATATGTCCTGTTAGGAAACATAATTTGTATATGAAGCAGAATTTATTGTATTTAACCTTACCAAATTTATGAAGTTAGCTTTGAGGAAAGCTTTTATAATACCCACAAGAAGAAGCTATTGTGATTTGTAAGCAGCTAACCTCAGGTTACATATCTATTGATAATAATATCTATTATAACATACTATTAGTAATAATATATTTATTACATAATATGTAATTCATAAAAATGTGTAGGAACACTCACTTACCCGGCCCAATATCCGTGTAATCTGAGTGCAATTCACATCAGAAAATAGTGATTTACATGTAGAAACAAAACTACAAAAAAAGAAAAAAGAAAAAAAGCAACAAAACTAACTTCTTTTTCAAACTTCAATTTTGAAGAACTTAGAGGAAATACATTGACTGTAGTTAGTAGATTTTCCCCTTTTTTTAAATTCTGGGAAGGAAGCAAAGACAAATCCTTAGGTTGTATTTTCTTTGCTAGCATGTTTGTTGGAAGCTGTCGGCATTGTCCTTCCTGAGGAAGTGAGGGCAGGGGAGGGCAGTAAGGACAGAGAGTCATGTGTGTGAATGCCTGAGTGTGTGCAAGTCATGCTGCAGCTGTACTTGGTGGCCCCAACTCTTTGAGGCAGTCACCTGTGTGGACAGTGTGCAGCGGCTCGATGGCTCGCCTGGTGTCGGAAGGCCCGAAGGATGCCCACCTTGCTGTCTCTGTCTAATGGTATCCTCTGTCTCTCTCCTGTCTCCTGCCGCCTCCTGCGCAGCCACACCAAGGTCAATGGTCGCGTGTATCTGATAATAAATAGGTGGGTACTTCCATGTTTCCTCTCCTGCCTTTGGCAACAACTGTCTCCTGTGTGTTAAGCTCTCTACTGCTTTGTAAGCGAGAGTGTGTATCCCTGGGGCACACCAGTGTGGCGGTCATCAGGGTCTTTAGCTGGTGCTCAGAGAGCTGGTTCCAGGGGATTTAGCTGGTGACACCCTGCGAGGTGGCCTCTGTCCAGAGCCCATGACTGAGAGCTCAGCTCAACAGCGGCCTCCTCCACGTGTCCTCTTGTGAGCACCCTCAACCTGCCTAAGTCACCACTTCGCCTGCTCTCTGGGCCCCCTTTGATCCCTCTGGCTGTGTCCCTGCTGCTCCCTGCCTGTTCCCATGCTTTTTTCTCTTGCTTAAAGATACAAGACCCTGCTTTCAACCCTATGGCCTCACCCACTGGTTGGCATCCACCAGGTATCTCCTTATTGAAGTGATCTGTGAGGGATCTGTCAAGGTGTGCAGATCTGTCAGGGATCTGTCAGGATGTGCTGATCTGTCAGGGACCTGACTAGGTGTGCAGGTCTGTGAGGGATCTGTCAGTGTGTGCTGATCGGTGAGGGAATCTGCAAGGTATGCTGAGCTGTGAGAGATCTTCAGGGTGTGATTGTCTGTCAGGGATATGACTGGCAGATCTGACTGGGTGTACTGATCTGTGAGGGATCTGTCAGGGTGATCTCTGAGGGATCTGACAGGGTATGGTGGTCTGTGAGGGATTTGTCAGGGTGTGGTGATCTGTGAGGGATCTGTC